>APFE031020119.1:8114-22951 GCA_000404065.3 Pinus taeda
GGATTTTGTCTTTGGTAAAGACACCACAATTGAGGGACACAATGATGTGGACAGGGCAACTAGGTTCATTGAACAAATCCAAGAGATCCACCAGGCAGTACAGGAACAGCTGGAAAAGAGCCAGGCCAAATACAAGGCAAGGCATGACAACCATCGGATGGAGCATAGTTTCCAAGTTGGTGATGAATTCTAGCTATATATCAGCAAGGATAGGATGCAAGGTGAAGGTAAAAAGCTAAAGCCTATCAGGTATGGACCTTTCAAGATACTTGAGAAAATTGGTGAGAATGTTTTTCGCCTTGATCTTCCAGCTTACATGCACATCTACTCAGTCGTAAATGCAGATTGCTTGAGATTGTTTGAACCTTCACTAATTGAGGATCTTGAAGAGTAGAGTCAATTTCCTTCTATTGATGACCTGTTACCTGAATATCTTAATGAATTGTAGGAAGACATAGTTTTGGACAAGAAGGTGAGGACGACGCGCAGGGGAGATGTTGAGTACCTCATATTTGGGCTCAAGGGTTCAAAGCTGAGCAGTGAAAAGTGGATAGAGATTAGACAAGTGAGACAGTTGTACCCTCACTTAGTCGATGCTTGAAAACCAACTTTTGGTGGTCCAAAAGCTTTTTCAGTGGGAAGGTCGTGATCTGAATTGGATCCATGAAAATTATCAAAGTTCTATGACTATATCAAATTAGGACAGACTTTGAAAACTTGTGAACAAAGAGCTATCAGGAAGACCTCTGGATAGTGGCAGTTTATAGCCAGCAAGGAACGACGAGGACCTCGGTCAAAGCACGCTGACCGAGGCCCATGGAGACCGCGCAGGACGTAAACTAGCAGTTAGGAAGTCCATATCGAAAAATGGAGGTCGTTTCTGATGCGCGATTAGCACATTAGCACTTAGCGCTAAGCGTACATCGTTGGGCAAAACCCCTCGAGAAGGAAAATCCCCGAGCACTTGGTTGCATGGGAAGCTGGGAAACCATAGGGAAAGCGCTAAAGTAAAAGGTGGGTCCTGCGCCCCAAAACTGTGGAATATCGGAGGCATATTGGGTGGTAAGCGGATTTGGAAGGAGAAGAAGCGATTCCACACATTGCACAACACGTCTCTAGTGGATGAGAGAGAAAACAACCTCTCATCGTGGGCTAACGGTTGAGTAAGTCAACCGCACGATAAGAGTGAACACCATAGGATCTCGGGTCTCCATATCCAATGGTGGAGATTGCGCCCGATGAAGGACCAGATCTGGAGGGAGAATTAATCTGCAGCACATAAAAGTTTGAAGTCCAATTTGACTGCTGAGTTGGCAGATGAATCATTACACAATGTAACCAAAATACCTAACCGTTGAGGAAGAGTTGGCGCAGTTCATGAGAGGACAAGTGGCCCCTTCCCTGTGAGACGTTACACAGTGATGATGACGTAGAGGCAGGGAACTCCAAGCGAACAGTAGTAGGCGATCCGAAGGGGTAGAAGAGGAAGCAAACAACCAAGGACGTATTGCCTTTAAGTCATGAACATATAGAAAATAGAACAAGGAGAACAAGAGAGGAGAATAGAGATAAGAAACAGTGAGACAGAAGCAAGACGCAGAGGGCCGAGCTAGCCTGCAGAGCTAAGGAAGCATCGAGCAAATAGAAGGCTCGAGAGTTCAAGCAATCCCTGAGAGGATATCTATGGGGAACTAAGTACCAAATTGGACTCATCCCATTAAGACCAGAGAGGTCGAGACTTGATAAGGAAGAGTCTGTGTGCTCTACTGGCTTGGGGAATCCAAGAACCACGCTACTAAGAATTATCTGTTCAGGAGACTCAAACTAAGCTCCTCACTGTAAAAACTCTACTTCAAAGACACAATAAAAAGAAGGCCACCACTGAAAGCTAGAGCAGAGATGTAGCCCTGGAGGATAGGGTGAACTCCTTATTAATTTTTTGTGTTCCTGTATTTGCTTACTATGTTTCTCTTACTGTTTTCCATTTTCCAGTGTATGTGTATTTTACAATCTGATCGATTCGTTTCCTAAGATAATATAGACACATACCAACACATGAGTCTGTAATACCTTCATTCATTAATTACTTAGTTGAGGTCACTCACAAGTGATTTTCAGATCAACGTACCACCCAACCATAGATTGGGTTGAACCAAATATATTTTTCATCCAATCACCCCTATGCCATATTCCAAGCATGAACATGGGATCTCATGGAATAAACCAAGACAAAACCAAACCAGGGCTTCTAGAGGCCAAACCACCTCGACCCTCATCCACAGTGATTCCACCTCCATGGTTAGACATCACTAACCAAATCATTCTCTACCCAAGCCTTCCAGGGCTCCAAGAACTAGTAACTCAATCCACAACCTTTCGGGGCTCTAGAGTGTTTATCCAACTTGGCTCCAAGGACTAGTAACTCAACCCACTAAGGGCTCTAGTGAATGTATCCCAACCTAGGCTCTAGTACTAGTAACTCAACCCAAGTTGTTCCAGGGTTTTCAGAGCATTTGTTCCAGCTCACAACCATAAGGAATTATGAGCACCAATCAGAAAGAAATCAAGTGGAAAACCCCACAACACCATGGTTATTCAGGAAATGGCAAGGAAACACTAAAACCGCTGTCAATCTAAAAAAATCTCCAAGATAATGACATTACATAACCAAAGAATCACATCCATATAGCTTTCTTCCATAAATAAGTAGGGAAATGATACATGTAACATATTACTTGCAAAGAAATCTAGTTGTAGCTATTGATCCACATGTTCCCTTGCACTTTTATTCTTTCCTTTGCCTTCTTTCTCCAAATCCAATATATGCCAAAGTTCTCCAAGAATGATCCAAGTGTGAAAGAGTATGAAAGAACAAAGATAAACTGAAAAAATCCATGAATTGATCCTCAAAAAGCCTTTTTATTATTAAGGCTTCTAGTTTCTTCATTTTTCCTTCAGTTTCCTTCTCATGAAAAGTTGTGTGTCTTCACCTTCCTTTTCTCCTATTTTCCTTTATTTCATAAATAAAATGCCAATTAATCCCTCTTCACCTTTGCCAATTTCCATACCCATAAATAAACTGAAAGTGACACAACTAGGATTTTTTCCCACCATTCAGCTTGCAATATGTGTCCCATGACCTTCGTCATATTTTTCCTTTATTATCCTTTATTACATGAACTTTTATTCTGGGGTTGTTATAAGATCTGTGAGAGTTTTCCACTTCAAACATGGAGTCTCCTTTTCATTCCAATTCGAAACCACATTATCTTTGACTCCCTCCAGGATAATCCTCTTGACATCCATTGTATCTTTCTTCCACTGAGCTAATTGTTGTGCATATGATGTTTTTGGTTTTGAAATATGATTTTGTGTGTACTCTAATACTCCATTTTCATCCAGCACAACTTCCATCCTATCTTTCCAAGCACAAAAGTTCGAAGTGCCCTCCAATGCATACTCAAGTCTCAGTCCATTGAAAGAAATTGTTCTTGCATTGAAGGAAATTTGCACCATAAAAATCTAATATTTGAAATTTCTCTGTGAGAATATGAAGAACATAATTTCTATGCAATTTTTAATAGCTCCAATACCATGTATAAATAGCTAAAAATTTGTAGCTTCTAATGAAATCAGACTGAAATCAATATACACAAATTTCTTCTACTCAATCCGCGGAAGGGAAAACATACAATAGAAACACATGCAATCATTCAATCACAATGAACACAATATTTTTATTGGAGAACCCAACAGGGAAAAACCCCTCATCTATTTTTATTATATCAGATGATAAAATTTATTTATTACAATGAAAGTTTCAATCCTTGAAGCTCAAACTACACTATAATATTGATCTCCTTCTCCTAAGTCTGCTTTGGAAAATACTTAGCTAGAATAGGCCTCCTGCTTGATCCTATTTCCTTGTGCAATCCTTAAGGAAATTAGCTCCTAAACAATAGGGAAAGCACCCATTTTCTTGCATAATTCTCAAGAGAAATGACTCACCTATTACATGCAAATCATGTACACCCACTACTATACCATAATCATTGATGCACTTTTCCTCCACTCAACTAGTAAATTCAAATTGCATGCATGGTTAGGGATATTTTTAATAAATTGACTAGTTAACTGAGAGATCAGTGAGTTAACAATAGTTACAACTACTCAACTAAACTCCTACTAAATCTATTCATGATTAGAGCCCAGATAACTGAGTTTCACTAACTATAACTCCACTATATTGCTAGATGTTAGAAATCAACTCATGCACAACTCTACTTCTTTCCCACAAAATTGAATTAACTAACTTAAATAAGTGACTTGGCTCCTATTAACTACAACTCAAGTCATTGTACTGATGTGGAAATTCAAATTTCTCCATTTGACTAAGGCACAAGTCAAATGAAGTCATTTCTTGCTACAATTTAACGCCTAAAATTGGCTTTGGATCCTGTCTTTTGGGACTAAAGCTACTAGCATGATAAAAGGGATGATTTAAATACTTCCATTCTTTTTGGATGGATATAATTCTTCCAATTATTTTCTATCAAATCCTCTAGCTGAAATTGTCTCATATAACATTGATAATGCTTTAAGAGCTGATGCATTTTGATTTGGGCGCTTATCTTTGAAAATTACATGGTTTCGGGCTATCAAAATTGTCCAAAAAACAAACTTTGGAAGGGCTATCTAGCACCATGATATTACCAAATTTTCTTTCTATTTCCATGGTAGTATTTAACTCTAACTGACGAACATTGCTTCCCATGTATCTAGAACTCTTACCAATTCTAAAACTTGAACCAATGTGATGGGCCTCTAAATTAGACATAAATTAAGGCCCATGCCTCTAAATTAAACATGAATTAAGGCCTATGACCATCCTTCAGCACATTAAACCTCTCTTTCTGAATTATATAATGTATTTTTAACTTTAATATATTCATTAGGAAGGTTTATGAATAATTGAATATTTGTGCCTAATATTATTTATTTTTGTGGAATATTATGAGAATATTGGGCAGATTATGAAGATTTGGAGGAGATAATTTAGGGACTTGCTTCCTACTACAAGAGGATCAATAATAAATAATAAATCAACAAGATATTATGGAATTATGGCGTAGATTGTGGAACTCCAATGATTGAGAAAATATAGGAATGTGTTCCTTGCCATTTAATGTAGATTCCCAGTATTGGGGACCAGATCCACTAGTCAAGGGATTTTGTTGGGGAAAGCTTCCTCCATTCATGAGGAATGGTTCATGATCATTTTGTATAAATACGAAGTCAAATTTGCCTCTAGAAATAAATTTTTATTATTGTTCTTGTGGAGAGAACTCATATTTCTGCAGCTCCGTTGTATTTTCTTGCAGGGATGTAATTGTATTGATGAAATAATGAAGATTGTTGTCATGTGCAGCTTCTAAAACTTGTTCTCCTCCATATGTCTCTGAGTTTCCTTGGGCTTGGCCATCCCAGGAGCCTCAAAGCCCTTTTGTATCATTTTATTTCCTTCTGTTCGCTTCTTATTCACATGCATCTCTTGTTTTTATTTCTTTCTACTTCTGCATTTAGTATTAATGATTTCCTATTGTAATATTGAGTTAAATGGTTAATTTAAGTCATTTTGCAGGATCACAAGCATCATTTAATCCCTGGAAAATATTTGGAAGGTCATATTAATCATTGAGCTACTTGGATTAGCTTTCTTATTCCCAAATCTAGATTTCTGGAACTCCTTTGTGGCAAAGAACATTAAATTTCTGCTATTTTTTAGAGCATGATAACGAGATTCGATCGAGTTGGTTCCACTTGCATTAGATAAAAAAAAAAACATTCTAGTTCATAACAAAAATTACCCCACTACATTTTCACTTTATTAGGTTAGGCATTGTTTAGATTTAATAGATCAGTAGTTCTTGAATTTCTGGATTTTCGACTAGTAATGTTCTTCTATTTTTTAGCATAGGTTAATAGAGGTATTTTTGAGTGATTCCACTTGGAATGGGGACCTAATACATCCTAGTCAATAAAAATATTTGTCCCATCCGATTTTGATTTGATTTTCTTAGTCATTCGATGAATTATAGTTTCGTATAGTAAATCTGTAACATCATGTAGTAAATTAGGGGATCCTGTAGGAAGTCCTATAGCATCCTGTAGGAAATCCTATAGCATCCTGTAGGAAATCATGTTTTGAGCCCGAATTGAGAAAAATCATCATTGAATCTAGGATTATGCCTCTACTTGACCTCCTGATGCAGGAGCATGTGACTTAGAGGGAAGGATCTTCAAACATATTCCAAAAATCCAAAAAAATCTATAGGCAAGGGAGTGGGGTCCTTTAGCCAGCAATTTTCATGCTTTCCTAGTTTAAGATAAGAATAGAGTAAGAATAAATCTTGTTAAAATAATCACCTATGGATAAGTTGTAACAAAGCTTTACGCTTTAAATCACTCTATGTAAAAGCATGATTTCGTAAAGGATAATAGCTGAGAAAGCTTTATCTATTAATTATAAATAAAATAATGGGATGCTCTACAGAGGGTAGATCCTGGAGGCATTGTGTTCTTGAAGAATTCTCTCTGTGCATAGGAACTTACAGTTCTCTATTAACTGGTATATTTGCATATGTATTTGATGGCGTTTCTTTCCTTCTGAGCCTTGTTAATGATAATTCAACCTTATTTTCCTGTCATATATGTGAATTAAGCTTATTGGTACATTTTTTTCCCTTATATTGGCACGGTTGTTCTTCTTAAATGCTTGTTAAGTCCCACAGATAAAACTATGTTTACATAGAGAAATCGTGGAAAATACTTAGCCGAAATGAGCTTTCGGACTTGAAATATTATTAAGTCTGAATTATATCCTCATTGGATCTAAACCCTGTATCACATCGTGGAACTATAAGTGGAGCGGAAGAGACTTGTGGAACCGCCGAAGTTTGAAACCCCAACAATCCAGACGTAAAAAATCATAGAGACAAGTGTATAAGTTATCGAGTCTGCAAGGTATATCGCATCGCAAGTTTAGTGCGACAGGAGCCAAGACCTGGAATAGTGGAATCATCGATTGCGACCTCTAATAACACTACGTGTTATCACATCGGAGGAAGGAGCGTTGGAAGGGTCGATTAACTGCCAATAGTGTTATTTGCATTTAACGTGATTCTTTAAAATACAACATCGATAGTGTAATTCCTTTGGAATTAACACTAAGATTTTTTATGAGTCACGACAGTGTTTTAAAGCGTCGATAGTGTATTTTGTTCCTTTGGAACAAAATCCCTGTTGATTGTATATTTTGCATTGAAAACGCAGTTCCCTCATTTCAAAGGTGCCGATAGTGTTTTGTGTAATTCCTTTGGAATTACAGTCCCGATAGAGTATAAGGGCTCTGTGTTTGTAAATTGCGCCGATAACAAGGATTGGGGTGAGCAAGAGGAATAATCCATGAGGATGTTGGTTTAACAATAAATGACTGATACACCAATTCAAGAAGAGGGAGAAATTTGGCCATATATTGAAGAAATTGTAGACAGATTTGGGAGGTTTTCTATATTACCTGCACCCAGGCCACCATTAGTGGTATCAGAGGAGCCTGCTAACATTGGATTGAATCTCAAAAGCAGGAGAAGGAAAGTTACTATCGCTTTTAGATTTGGAAGAGGACAAGGACGTGGTGGAAGAGGATGACCTGATGTAAATGCTGAAGTAATGGAAGTTGTGCAACAAATGCAAGCTAGATTGGATGCATTAAAAATAGTCAAAAACATAGATGATGGAGATGTTAGTGAACCTAAGGTTGAAGCTGTAGAGGAGGAAGTTGTAGCAATTACTCATGAGGTGAGTTTCTTTCAGTCATTGTTGAGATCCACAGCCAGGCCAAAGACCAAGGTATCAATATATGAAGGAGGATTGAATCCAGAAGAATTGATAGACTGGATTAATGGCATGGAGAAATTCTTCAACTATGAAGAAACAGAAGATGAGAAGAAAGTGAATTTTGTTGTCACCAAGCTAAAAGGCCATGCAGTGCTTTGGTGGGATGGTGTGCAGGCAGAAAGGAAGAGACTTAGCAAGCAACCAATCAAGAATTGGAGCAGGATGGTAGCAAAGGTAAGAGGTAATTTTCTGCCAAGTAATTATCAGCAAACAGTGTTTAGATAGATGCAGAATCTTAGATAGAGGTCTATGACAGTGAAATAATACACAAAGGAGTTCTACAAGGTAAGCATAAGAGCTGGAGAAGCCTAGGATACATATGAGAAGGTGGCTAGATATATGAATGGTCTCAGGATGGACATTCAAGATGAGGTAATTCTACTGTCTCCTAAAATAGTAAAGGAAGCTTATCAGATAGCATTGAAAGCTGAAGAAAAACTCATGAGGGAGCATTTTTCCAGAGGGAGAGGTACTTTCCGAGGAAGGGGAAGTCAAGGTGGTAGATGAAGATCTACAGCACCTAAAGATGGAGCTAGCAGCAACTCAACCCAGCATGCACCCATAGGAGGTAATGCAAGAGGTAGAGGGAGTTTTTCTAGAGGAAGAGGAGGCAGAGAAATAAGATGTTACAGATGTAACAAGCTAGGACACAGAGCTTTTGAGTGCCCAGAGAATGCAGAAACAAATCAAAGGAATGCAATTGTTGCTCCAGTTGAGGGAGAAGCACCACCAACAGCAGTGACAGAAGAAGAAAATATACCAGAGAGAGGAGAATCTTTGGTAGGTAATAAAGTTTTGCACAAGCTAGCAAAGGAGGTAGTTGAACCATCACAAAGAAAGACTTTATTCAGGACAGTGTGTAAAGTCCAAGGAAAATTTTGCCAGATGATCATTGATAGTGGTAGCACTAATAATTTGGTCTCTACAGCAATAGTGGAGAAATTGAAGTTGAAAACAATGAAACATCCAACAACTTACAAGGTGTCATGGTTGCAAAAGGGACATCAACTGTTGGTAAATGGATAGTGTGAAGTGGAATTTCAAGTGGGCAAGTATAAAGATAAAATTGTTTGTGATGTGATGCCAATGGATGTGTGTCACATATTGCTTGGAAGTCCTTGGAAATATGACAAAGGAGCCATGCATGATGGGAAAAGAAACACCTACAAGTTTGGAAACGATGGTGTCAATCATACGTTGCTACCTCTACAAGAAGAAGATGTACCACGAAAGAACATTGATCCAAAAACTCTGTTACTTGGAGGAAAGGAATACTTGAAGCAGATTGAAGAAAATGAGGTAAATTTTGGTGTAATTTGCAAGCCCAAGGTAATAATGACTTCTACTAAAGTTTCTGATTTACCCATTGAAATTCAAGAAATGTTGGAGAAATATTGATATTATTGTTGATGATTTTCCTAATGAATTACCACCCATTAGAAGAATCAGCCATCATATAGATTTGATATCTGGAGCAAGTCTACCTAACAAAGCAGCTTACAAAACAACTCCTACATAAAATGAAGAGGTTAGGAAGCAGGTGCAAGAATTGCTTGACAAAGGGTTGATCATAGAAAGCTTGAGTCCTTGTGCAGTACCAACAGTGCTGAGCCCAAAGAAAGATGGAGGTTGGAGAATGTGTATAGATTCAAGAGCCATCAATAAAATCAAAATTAGGTAAATATTTCCTTTGCCTAGAATTGAAGATTTAATGGATTGCTTGAGTGGAGCAAAGTATTTTTCAAAACTATATCTTAAAAGTGGGTATCATCAGATAAGAATAAGAGAAGGGGATGAGTGGAAAACCACTTTTAAGACAAATGAGGGACTGTATGAGTGGAGAGTAATACCTTTTGGGCTGTCAAATGCACCAAGTATTTTTATGAGACTCATGAATGAAGTTTTTAAAGAGTTCACTGGTAAGTTTGTAATAGTATATCTGGACGATATATTAGTTTACAGAAAGCCTAAGGAGGAGCACGTGAGACATTTGAATTATGTCTTACAAAGGCTGTGGAAAGAGAAATTATTGTTGAATTTGAAGAAGTGTTTATTTATGGAAGAAGAGCTATTGTACTTGGGTTTTTTTGTTTCTATGAAAGGGCTGAAGATGGATCTAGAGAAGATCAAGGCAATTATGGAGTGGCCTTCACCCAAGAATGTTTTTGAGGTAAGGAGTTTTCATGGTCTTGCTAGCTTTTATACATCAAGAATTTTAGTAAGATAAATGCACCTATTATTGAGACCATAAAGAAGGATAAACATCCATTTAGATGGACTACTGAAGCAGAAAAGAATTTCCAGCTGTTAAAGAAGAAAATCACTGAAAAGCCTATTTTGGTTCTGCCTGATTTTAACAAGCCTTTTCAAGTGAAGTGTGATGCTAACGGAGAAGCAATTGGAGGTGTTTTAAGCCAAAAACACCAACCAATAGCTTATTTTAGTGAAAAGCTAAATGATTCCAAAAGAAGTATTCTTCTTATGATAAAGAGTTCTATGCAGTTGTGCAGTCATTGAAGAAATGGAGGCATTATCTAATGTCAAAGGAATTCATCCTTTATTTAGATAACCATGCACTACAGTTTATAATGCAGTAGCCAAAGCTCAATCAGAAACATGCCAAATGAGTGGAATATCTTCAAGGTTTTAATTTTGTTTTGAAGCATATAAATGGCCAATCAAACAAAGTTGCAAATGCCTTAAGTAGGAGAAATGTAATGCTTCAAGAGAGTCAAATCCAAGTGTTGGGTTTTGATTTTCTTAAGGAATTATATGAGACCAATTCAGATTTTAAAGAGGCATTTGAAGCTTGTAAAAATCTTGTTTTTATGGATAGGAGTAAATGGTTGGATTACTTCTTACAAGATGGGTTGTTATTTAAGAAATATCAGTTGTGCATACCAAACTGTTCTATGAGGGAGAATTTAATCAAAGAAAAACATAGCGGAGGACTTGCAGGACATTTTTGCATAGATAAGACTTTCGAACAGTTGAACAAATTTTATTTCTGGTCAAGAATGAAATCTGAAGTGGAGAAGTATGTGAGAACTTGCAAATTCTATCAATATGCAAAGGAAGAAGCCAAAACACAGGTTTGTATATCCCATTACCAATTCCAGATAGGCCTTGGGATATGGTAAGTATGGATTTTGTTTTGGGCTTACCAAAGACTCAAAGAGGTAATGATTCAATTTTTGTTGTAGTGGATAGATTTTCAAAAATGGAACACTTTATTCCATGTTATAAAACTAGTGATGCTTCTCACATTGCTAATTTGTTTTTTAAGGAGATTGTAATATTGCATGGGTTGCCCAAAAGTATTGTCTTATATAGGGATTCCAAATTTGTTGGACATTTCTGGAGGACACTATGGAAGAAGCTTGGAACTAAATTAAGTTTTATTTTTGCCTATCATCCACAAACTGATGGATAGACTGAAGTGGTGAATAAGAGTTTAGGCAATCTTTTAAGGAGCCTTACTGCAAAACATCCAAAGCAATGGGATCAAGTGCTAGCACAAGCTGAGTATGCATATAATAACTCACCTAACAGGAGTACAGGATAGAATCCATTCCATATTATTTATGGAATGCATCCAAGAGGAATATCTAAATTAAGAAATTTTGGAAAAGAAGAGATGAGAAGTGCAAAGGGTGAAGATTTTGCTTCAGAAATGCAAGCAATACATGAACAAGTGAAACAACAGCTGCAAGATAGAAACATCAAGTACAAAACTAGAGTAGATATGAGGAGAAGAGAGATGAACATTGAAGTTGGGGATTTGGTTTTAGCACATCTCAAAAAGGAGAGGTTTTCAAAGAGGGAGTATAATCAATTGAAGTTCAAGAAAATTGGACCGTACAAAGTATTGAGGAAATTCTCTGCAAATGCCTATGAAATTGAGTTACCCCATGATGTTGGAATATCACCAATTTTTAATGTTGCAGACCTATACAAGTATGAAAGTGGAACTGCAAATGATATAACACAAGATCAAGAGATCCAAGAGATTGACTGGGTAAAACAACTACCCCCAACAAAGGAGTTGCAACCACAAAAAATTCTGGACAGTAAGGTGTTTAAGAAGACAAGGGGATGAGAGTACTTCCAATATTTGGTAAAATGGAAGGCACAACCGACCGCTGAAGCTACTTGGGTTACAGAAGACATGTTACAGAAACTGGGCAGTTCTATAGATGAACTCATGGATAGGAGCCCATGAAGAATTTTGTCCTCAGGAGTCTAATGCGGGAGCATGTGACTTAGAGGGAAAAATCTCCAAACATATTCCAAAAATCCAAAAATCCAAAAAAAAAATTATAGGAAATGGAGTGGGGTCCTGTTGGGTCCCTATAATACTAGTGATTACCCCATTACTATTGTAGTTATACCCCTTATTAATATTGTTGTGCCCCTATTGCCCCCATATTGTTATTACTGCGCCCCATAGAATCCTCTATGTTATTTTGTGGCTTTATATTATTATTTTTAGGTCAGCTAGATTATATTGTGACTCCTTAGATCCTATATATAGAAAGGAGTGTTTTCATATTGAATCATCCAAGAATTGTTCATTTATGTAATGTAAAGGAGGTTTCCCCCTCGAAGAGACTGAATTCTAAGGCGTTGATCTATCTTTTCTATCTTTTCTTGAGCTAGTTCATAACATTTGGTATAAGAGCTTTGGATTCTAGGGTTTCATTGCTCCAAACAGGTCATCATGGCATTTTCGCTATAACTTTTTTCTGTGTTGTTTCAGAAGTCGCAAAAAAAACCCATTTGATAATAAATCGCTCTGAATCTTGGGTCCGAATTTCGGAGCTTTTCGCACTATAATTGCAGAGATATGATCTGAGGAAGTTGGTCTTTTGGCAGACTCCTGAATTACATTCCAAACAGGTGACCTGGGGAAAATCGTCATAACTTTCTCTCTGGGGATCGGATTGAAATTTAATAAGAAGGTACAAAAATAGGACAAACTTTTGTTTCTTGTATGCATTTTTTAGATCCAAAAGTCGAAACAGTGACTCGTGGCATGCCATACAAGTTCGCTCTACGGAATTATTCTATAATCAAGTCACTGTGGGAGATTTCGCATAACTCTTCCTTGGAGAATCCAATTTGGGCCAGACTTGTGGCATTGGAAAGAGGACATAGAGGGATACTACAAGTCAAAAATTCAGAACTAGATGATTGGAAAGTACAGAGATACATCAGAGGCAATATCGAGCTCCTACAAAGTGAAAAAAGGTGTGTAGATTTACTTGAATTTTTTGCTTAAGCTTGGTTTGAAAATTTATTTTGAAGGAATTCAAAGGGCATAATAGAGCATTATTATCGGTAACTGATGCCCCGAGGAAAGAAAATGCAAACACCTAGTAAGGAACCTAAAAGATCTAGCATGACTCACGAAGAAGAGGAAGAAATGCAACATGATATATCAAAATTACAAGACCAAGTGCAACAACTGTCCCTTACACAAAAAGGAACAAAATCTAAGATGGATGGTTTAAAGAAAGATGTAGAAGCTAAGATGGATGGTTTAAAGAAAGGTGTAGAAGCTAAGATGGACTATTTAAAGAAGGTGTAGAAGCTAAGATGATTGACGTGGAAGCTAAGATGGATGATTTGAAGATAGATTTGAAGACAAACATGGACGAATTGAAGATAAATATGAATAAGTTGCTACAAGAAATGGGCACTAAGGGTGAAAGGGTACTAAAGGAACTCATGATGAGAATAAAAGAAATGTTAATCATGATACCATAGATGCTAGTGTTGGATCGAAGACTCACCATATTCCAAAAATCGATATGAGGAAGTTTAATGGCAAGGATCCTGCCACATGGATATTATAGATGGAGCAATTCTTCGATCTCAATAATGTGAAAAACACACAAAAGGTACGTATGGCAACTTTATATTTGGAACCAAATCATTTTGTATGGTATCAATGACTTTGCTCTCGTAAACAATTTATCACTTGGGCAATTTTTACGGAAGAATTGATAGCACATTATGAGGATACAAAAAGCAACACTTTTTTTAGCCAATTGATAAGTCTCAAACAAAAGGGTTCAATAATGAGCACATTGAGGAGTTCCAAAAATTAAACATAAGGGTAAAAGATATTCCAGAGGAGCATAGGATTGATGTGTTCATAGGGTCTTTAAAGGATAATATCCAACATGATCTTCGCCTTTGGGAACCTGATTCATTAGAGAAGGCATTCAGGTTAGCAAGAAAAATGGAAAGCAAAATTATGGCAACCAGGAAGCATACCACTCACAACTATAAAGACGGAGTGTTGTTGCCCCTAGTCTTCCACAACCTATAAGGTTGACACCACAACAATTGGAAGAAAAAAGAGCAAAAGGGCTTTGTTACAGTTGTGATAGAAAATACACTAAAGGTCATAAGTGTGCTGAGAAGAAATTATTCTACATAGATTGTGAAGAGGAAGAAGAAAAGGAGAAAGAAAGGTCAAAAGAAGAGGATATACTCCAGGAACAAAGCCTAGATGAAGAACAAATAAATCCGACCATATCCTGTAATGCATTGGCAGGAATTACCACTCCTCAAACCATCAAGATAGAAGGACAAATCAAGAAGAAAAAGGTAATAGTTTTGATTGATTCAGGAAGTACCCACAATTTTATTCATTGTAAGGTAGCAAAAGAATTGAATTGCTTCCTATATCCAACACCAGAGTGTCAAGTGATGATTGCAAATGGAAGAACAATAAATTGCACTGGAAAGTGCCATTATATCAAGCTATCCATGGGAGATTATGTATTGACTAGCCCAATGCTTTCCATTCCAATGGGAGGTGTTGATGTTGTACTAGGAGTCCAATGGCTACAATCCCTGGGTACAATAGC
>APFE031020119.1:27412-62450 GCA_000404065.3 Pinus taeda
TTAAATCATATATTCAAAAGTTTGTGGCAGAATGTTTGGTTTGCCAACAAAATAAAGTTGAAACAATTAAGACACCAGGTCTATTACAACCTTTATCCATTCCAAGCCAATGTTGGGAGGAGGTTTCAATGGATTTTATCACAGGTTTACCCAAATCTGAGTGAAAGAGTGTCATCATGGTGGTAGTTGATAGAATTACCAAGTATGCACACTTTTGTGCATTATCACATCCATTTAAAGCCAGTACGGTTTCTACTGCAATAATGGAGACAATTCAAAAGCTAAATGGAAACCCAAAGATTATTGTAAGTGAGAGAGATCCCATTTTCACTAGAAATTTTTGGACAAAATTATTTTCTTGTCTTGGTACTCAATTAGCTCATAGCTCATCTTATCATCCTAAATCTGATGGGCAAAGTGAGATAGTAAACAAATGTTTGGAAGGATATCTTCGTTGCTTTGTATCTAATAAACAAACACAATGGGCCAAATGGTTGCCTCTGGCTAAATGATGGTATAACACTTCCTTCCATAAAGCAACCAAAATGACCCCATTTATGGCACTTTATGGGTATCAACCACCATCCATCACATCATATTTAAGAGAAAATTCTAAGGTTCAGGCAGTGGAACATCACATCGAACTTCAACAGTAAGTCCTCCAACTCTTAAAGGATAACCTCGTGTTGGCACATAATAGAATGAAACAACAGGTAAATCAACATCGCAGTGAAAGAAGTTTTGATGTAGGTGATTGGGTATTCCTACGGCTACATCCATATAAGCAAATGTCCCTCAAGCAAGCTAAGAAGGATAATAAATTATCACCAAAGTATTATGGTCCATACAAGGTGTTGCAAAAGATTGGTACTATGGCATACAAATTGGAGCTTCCTGCAGCTTCTCGATTGCACCCAGTTTTCCATATTAATAGTTGTGCTCACAACAATATTAATAGTTGTGCCCCTATTGCCCCCATATTGTTATTACTATGCCCCATAGAATCCCCCTATTGTTATTTTTGTGGCTTTATATTATTATTGTTAGGTTGGCTAGATTATACTGTGACTCTTTAGACTCCTATATATAGAAAGGAGGTTTTGTCATTTGAAACATCCAAGAATAGTTCATTTATGTAATGTAAAGAAGGTTGCCCCCTCGAAGAGGCTGAATTCTAAGGCATTGATCTGTCTTTTCTATCTTTTCTTGAGCTGGTTTCATAACAAAATATTAAGGGGGAGAGAGGTCAGCCTTGCCTAAGCCCTCATTCCCCATGAAAGAAACCAGAGGCAAGACAATTTATGAGAACAATAAAGGAAACAAAAGTGAAGAAGCACATAATCGAGCTGACAAAAGCATGGGGGAAGCCTATATGAATAAGCGTGAGCTAAAGAAAAGTCCATCTAGCCCTGTTGAAATCTTTGGAGAGGTCAATTTTAAGTATTATGGACTTTTTATTCTACCTTTTGATTGAATGAAGGGATTCTTGAGCTGTCCCTATAGCTTCATGAATCTAGTGCTGACTGAAGAAAGAAAACTACTCCAAAGAGATCACACGAGATAGAAAAGGTTTAACTTCAAGAGAAATGATCTTAAAAATGATTTTGTAGATACTATTGGAGAGGGAGATGGGGTGAAAGTCATCAAAGGATGAGGGGTTGTTTGATTTGGGGAAGAGGTCCGAGAAGGTCGCATTAAAACTCCCATACATTCTGCTTGTGCTTCTACAATCCTCGATGACCAATAATAGATCGTTGAAAATAAGATCGAGGAAGGAGGTATAGAATTCCAATAGCCACCCATCGAGACCAGGAATTTGTTCCCTTTTGAAGCATTTCAACACAGCCTCTAGTTCCCCTCCAATGACCGGGGAATTTAATGACTCTGATTCATCAAGATCAACAAATCTAGGCAGAGATTCAACTATTCGAGTAATTTGTAGGAAAGTAATACCACTAGGAGCTTTGAATATTTTTCTATAATGATTAACTCCCATATCAGCCAACTGCTCAAAAGTATTAGCCTTTCTTCTAGCAGGAGCATGTAGCTTCCAAATAGTGTTTATTTCTTCTCTCCCTCAAGCAAAGTGGTGGAAAATTTTGGAATTTTCATATCTTGCTTATAACCAAAGAGCTCTGCTCTTGAGTCTCCAGTGTTATTCTTTCTATCTAAATAATCTGATTCTTTCTTATTCCAGGTGGGTTAACTGGGCCTTTGTTCCCTCTAAAGCAAAACAAGCAATCCCCAAGGCTTCCAGAATTTTGAGGGCAACCTCAGCTTTTCTCTGCTTTTCCTTTACCTAGATGATATTTTTTAATTTAATGAGGGACAAATTGTTGGAAAAAACCACAGCTGGGGAGAGATGATGGTCTGGATGACAGTGAATCCACGAATCTGTAAGTAATTTATGGAAATCTGCTTCAGGTAGCCATGTCAGGTAGAATTTAAAGGGTATTGGGGGTTTGAAATTGTCATCCTTGATCTCCAAAAAAATGGGGGAACGATCCAAAATCCCACTTGAGCCCACCCACTAGCAAAAGAGGTTAAAACTAGTGAGAAGCAGGGCCTTTATTAGAAAATTGTCTAGCCTCCTAGCTAGAATCCCTACACCAGTTCTTTTGTTTCTCCAAGACGATAGGATCTTAGCCGAATCAATGGAAAGGAGTTCATGTGAATCCAACATATTTTTGAAAAAGGCTGAGAGGTGATCACTTTGTGCCTGGCAACCCCAAGATTTGACCAAACCTAAGGAGAAATTTAGATCTCCTCCTATAACCAGGTTATCAGCTTGCATAAAGTCAACATCCATGAGACTATTCCAAAAACGTTCCCTATTGATAAGGCCCATAAATGTTGATGAGCCTAAAAGGCCTATTTAGCTCTAAGGAGGTAATGCTAGCACCTAGAAAGCCCTCCCTTCCCCAAGAATTGTGAAGATTAAGGTTACTATTATTAATTCCCAATGCACAGCCTCCAGAATGACCACTTACATCCAAGAAGTGTAAATCCCATTCAGGGAGGAAACTCATAAGAAACTTTTTGACCAAACTGCATTCTCCAAGGGTTTCTTGCAAAAAAATGACATCGAAATGCTTTGACAGACAGAGCCTTTTTAAAGCCAGTATTTTTTCCGGGTTCACTAAGCCTGTGCAGTTGAAGGAGAGGCACTTCATGGGAGATCAATAAGTGGGTTACCCTTTGCTCTAAGGACCCAATCAATGGGATGTTGTACTCCTGAAGCCACTTCAACACTTGTCCTCTTAATAGCTTTGGAAATATTAGATTGTTTGCCACAAGGGGGTTTTAAGGGGATGGGGGGAAGGGGATCTGCTTCCAAAATGAAGTCTGAAGACTAGGAGGTAGGAAGAGGGTAGAGAAAATACTGGTGAGAGCCACTCGAGGTCGGGCTGCCCCCTTGACTAGGGACAAACATCAACAAGCTGGTAGCAGGTGAGAATTCAGGGTTGGAGGGAAGGGATGATAGAATCAGAGACATCAGGGAGCACAACTTGCTAATCTCAAGGAGTGCCCCAAATGAGCATATAGAAGTAGAAACGGAATCAGAAACCATGCATTCAATTGTAAATAGAGGAGAAGGGGGGAAGAAGTACTCGCAAAAGTCGAGTCTCTGGCGATGGGCTGGCGAGTGGAGTCACCACAATCATAAAGGTAGGTTGACTGGTGGGTACCTTTGCACCCTACATCTATGGCTCCATGTACAGAGGATCCACCTCCAGTGAAGGAAAGTTTGAGTCCACTATTTCAGTGCTAGTCGAAACCAAGGATTTGGGGGGTTCCTAATGTGCCCCTGACAGAAGAGGGAAATCCTTGTACAAATGCCCCACCTCATGGCACCTTCTGCATCGGAAAGGGATGCCCTCATAATCTAGAATCTTCTTGTGTGTAATGTCGCCCATATGGAGGAGATAGCTCTCCATGAAGCCCTCTCTAGTGTCAAGGTGCACCAAAATTCGAGCCAGAGCCAAGCAGCCCATGTCCTGATAAGCCCAATCATGGTCAAGGTACGCCCCTAAATCATCACCAATGACTCTGGAGACCTCCTCTACCCAAAAATGGAGAGGTAGATCCAGTAGGTGAACCCATATTGGACCAACACCCAGGTATTCTATGTTCGGGTTGAGCAATAGAGACTATCACTTCAGTAGCACTGGGGTCATTTTGATATGCCAGAATCTCATCACCAACCAATCGACCTAGACAGGCTGAGAGAATATCAGGGTGAACCACCCCTGAGATAGGGTGATGATACAAGGAAGTTGAGCCAATAGATTGCCCCAAACCTCTGTGGTCCATTTCCCAAGCCATGCCGGTGTGTTATTTCTGCCACTAGCACTACTTATGGGCATTGTGCTCTCCATTAGGGTGAGCTTTGACTTCCTCTTTTCTTGAAGGATTGGTGGATGAAGGGTTGAGGCACCCTTCTTAGGAATGTTCTCGTCTAAGTTTGAGGACCTATTCTCCTTAGTGCTTATATCAGTCCTTGCAATACCATTGAAAATCCATGAGGGAGGAGTCGTGACTGAGGGAAGGTGAGCTGAGAATTGAACCCTTGCGAAATGAGGTGAGAATCACTCAACCCCCTGCCAAGACGCATGCACCACCTTGAGGGATTAAGAGAGTCAGAAGAGCCCAAGACCACTCTTGGACTTTAGAGGGAAAGAGTATGGAAAGGAAAGTTGATTCAGCACCCTTGCCTGAGCTAAAAAGACATCCTCACGTAACCACCACCGATTGTTGGTTACCCACATCTTAAAGAGAGACCTCCATATCAAAGAGTGAGGTAAGTTCCATTATATGAGGGGCCGGTAAGAAATTACCTTCCGATGCAGACTCGGGAGTTGACTACTATGAGTAGTTGAACCAGATGTCTTTTGAAGCCAGCAAGTTTGAGGAATAGTCAAGAAGTTGTTCTTACATTCAACTAAGAATTTTCGTAGAAAATAGTGGGGTCATTCCAAGAAAATTGCAAGAGAACCCTTGTGCCCACATACCAAAGTTAAAGTGAAACCCAAAACTGAAAACCGGTAGTTCGAAGCCTTCGAGGGAAAAAATCATAAACGTTCGGATTGGAAACAGGGAGGAGGTAGTCTTGAGCCGCTGATAGTGCCACCAACCCTAGTGATGACGAAAGGTAGACTACCCTTACAACATTCAGTGAAAAAAATGATAAAACCCTAGAGAGGTCACGACAGTTAGCGACAATGAAACACAAAGCACGAGGTATGAAAATATAAAAAAACAACTTCGAATAACCCTAAGGAAAATGGAGTAAACCAGCTAACAGTTAATTCCATGAGCTATCCGCGCTTGGATTGAAAGTATATCAAAATATATTAAACAATCATGTATAGATATATGAAAGAAACCAAAAATACCCATTCTCAATTATTAATATTTTATTTTTTTTATATGATATACAAAAAGAATAATAGACCATTTAATTAGGAATTTTTAAAAGGGGAACCAAATATAAACAATGCGAAAATAAAGGGAAACAAATGAAAACGAAGACCCTCCACATTCATTCTTAATATATAGTTGTGTTTTGTTCTACCTTGTTTTGTTTTTATTATTTATTTTATTTAGTAGTTTTAATCTTTTCTTTCCTTTTATTAGTTTTATTCCACTATTTTTCTTTCCTTTACTATTGTTTTTTATTAAAATGTTTTTAAACTTCTATGCTTATGAATACCACTTAATTATTTAGTCTCTTTTTTTTTTTTTTCTTATAATACTTAATATTTATTTTTTTTGTTTTTTATTCTTTTCTAATATGTATATTTTTGGACTTTTCATTATCTTTTATTAATTTTTATTTCTGAATTTATTTATTTATTATTACACATTTATTGATGCATACTTTATTTTTAATAATACAATTGTGTTTCTTTTAACTTTTATAATTTCTAACCTCTTGTTTTATTTTTATTATTTTAATTTTGATATTATAATTTATTTCTTAATTGTTCTTTTTAATATGGTTTTCTAGATAAAACCCTTTAATTTCTATAATTAATTTAGTAACATTACAATAAATAGCCTTTTAATAAAATTTGAAATATTATTAATACATTAGTGTTGGAATTGGCCAATACAAGACTTGGTAGCACAAAACCCTTTTCATTGTAGCCTTCAATTCTCCTCCTGTTGTGGTTTGATGATGCCACAACCCTCCATCGATCTGGATCATTTCCCACTATCGTCTTGGACGTTTCTGCTATCTATGATTGGTTCATGCATCGAGTTATGAAATTTTGGAAACCCTTTAATGGATCGACCTTTTATCCTTCGTCATTGTCTCTCCCTTATGGATTTATTCCAGTGGAGTCTTAGTTTTGAGAAGGGAGTTCAGGGAACAACATTGAGGCAGATCCTTAGTTGATTTGACTCTTAGTTTAAGCCTTTTTCTTTTCATTTTGCTGATGTTGTGGAGTTTGGAGTTAAGGGAGTAAGGATGCAACAATTCCTTTGTCATTTTCAGCCCTGAATTCGTGCCTCTTTTTCTTCATTTGTAAAGGATCCATCACTGCTATTGATGCTACCATTCATCTATAATTTTGCTTGGCCTGTGCGTTGGTTTCTTCTGTCGGGGTTTCAAGATTTTTTTTGTTGCCCCTTCTGGGTTATTGGTATCGATCCTTCATCTTCTAATTTTTCCTAGACCTTGTCCTAGGGTTTTATTTCTCTAGGTTTTCTTCGGGACTTATTAGGGCTATCTAGGTTGTTTATGCCCAATTTTTTATAGATGTTTTATGTAACTTCAGTTTTTGGGGGAATGTTCATATGGGAGCTTTGAATTCTTTGTTGGTAGGTCTTTTGGTTGATGTGAATGTAATGCCCTCGTGCATTTGCAAAATGTAATTTGTCCCTATTTTCAACTTGAATAAAGTTACAATTTTTTCCTTGGAAAATAATACATTATCATTATGATTTGATCGATTGTAATTATTTTTCTTTACCTCTCTACATTATTTAATATCATGCTTGGATCAGATTCTCCATCTTAGTCACAAAGTTGAACCACAAAGGGGTGGTTTGAAATACATTGACCAAATATCTTTGAATGTTATTACCCAAAAAAATCTTTGTTTAGAGGATACAAGCCTTGTACATGGATCTCTCGAATACGATAATGAATATGTTTAGATTGATATATCATAACACCCATTTTTGTGGGTGTCTACTTCAATGGAGGCTACAAAACCAACTTGCAATTGTGGCCTCCATCAAAGTATTCTAACCTAACCTAGGGAGTGTCCACATGTCTAAAAACATGCTTTCCCTCTTATTCTAGGGTCACGTAGTGGAAAATGGGTGATTATATCATGATAGGTAGATATCAGATCCATTCATGTCTAGGGCCAAAAGAAAACGAGACCAAAAACCCTGAACCTAACAATCTTTAAGTTCTAGAGACAACCTCTTGTTCATTGACAATGCTTTGTGCATAGCTATAAAGACGAGAAATCCTAGTGCTACACTGCATTTTTATCAAAATGGCTTATATAATATATATATAATATATATATATATATATATATATATATTATATATATATAGATAAGATAGATATATATAACTAGCTCTCTCTCTTCTCTCTCTCTTCTCTATATATATATATATATATATATATGATAAAAATTAAACACGAAATTTGAGTATAGACTTCTTACAGTTCTTAAATTCACATTATGCCTATGTTTATTATTTACTAATTTCAACATTAAGCCCTTATTTTTATATATTTGGTGCATTTATATTAAAACAAAGGGCCTTTTTATGTTTATTTATATGCACTCATTTTTAAGGATTTGTAATGTTAATTTCTATGTTGCATTGATTTTTGCACATGATAACGATTTATATTTGTAAGCAATATTGACTTAATTATATGTTTGACATATTTTTTCTCATATATTGGTTTTAATGCAAGATTAATATGGTTAATTCGATTACTCTATTACATATAACCAAGTATTTGGTGATTCCTATGGTTTTTAGGGAGAAAGTTATACTTTTATGTTTCAAAATAAAGTTGATTATATCACAATTTGAGAGGATATTCATCAACAGTTGAAAAATATAGATTGGTGTTGAAATGGTGGATGCAATTGTTTACCTACAATTATTTCATTAAATTTCTATATGGGTGTAAATTCTAATCCACTTTTTCAATGTTGGTATCGTTTAAGAGACATGGGAAATGTTAGGTTTTTATACAACCATGTTAACCTAGTATTTGATGGACTAGCATATACCTTTGTTTAAGTGTCAAGTGTCTCCCACTTTAGAATTTTTTAGTTGTATTTCCTTTGCACATCTCCGAAAAGAGATAAGAATAAATCTTGGCATTAGTAGTGAAAAGTGCATCTTCATTTGCCATAGTGAATAATTGAAAGGTTATAAGCTATATAACTAATTCACCAAGTAATATGTGGTGATTAGAAATGTAAAATTCTTGGAGAAAAAAACTTGGAGTGGCGAAGAAAATGAAACAATGGGAAAATTAAATCAATTTCTAAAAATAGATGAATAGGTTGAATGTTTGCGAGAACAAGTTTTTATAGTAGGAGCACCAAGGTTATAGGTGCGAACACAAGAACAAGGAACTGAAATTTGTTCTTCTTCTAGCACTGAGTTAGTAACTTTCGTAAGAAATTAGAGACATACTTTGTGTTCTAGTAGTGAGTTGGTAACTTTAGTGATAAGTCATAAAAGAAGGGTCTCGAGGGAAACCTGTGACTAATGCAATGACATGGATCAACGAGCTCACTTTTCTTGTTATCCTATCAAACTACTTATTTTGAGGGGGTGATAAAAGATGAAAATTTGGGGCAGGTCGTAAGTGACAAGAATAAATCCATTGAAAGGGATGATATTTAGGATCTTGTTGATGTCCCAATAGATAAAACCATCACTAGTGTTAAGTGGGTTTACAAGAAGAAACATAATGAGCAAGGAAGGGTACATAAATATAAGGCAAGGCTAGTTTCCAAAATGTTTCCTCAACAAACTAATATTGACTATGGTGAAATCTTTTCTCCTATACCAAGGTTTGACACTATTTAGATACTTTTTGGCCTTAACAACGTAAAACAAATTTCTAGTTTACCACATGGATGTCAAGCTATCCTTCTTAATGGTAATTTAGAAGAATAGTTTTATGTATATCATACACTATGATTTGAAGTAAAATATCGAGACTTCAATTTTTTCAAGCTAAATAAAGTTGTGTAAAGATTGAAGCAAGCTCCAAGAGATTGGTATAGTGGAATTAACTCTTATTTTCTAAACAAAGGGTTCTAGAAGAAATATGAATAACCCACTCTTTATACCAAATCACATCAACAATTTAATTTTTTAAGTTTTTATTTATGTTTATTATATGTTATATACTATAAATATGATGTTATATTATTTGAAATGTACCATTAAAATAGAGTGAGGAGATGAAAATTTTTGGTTTCATTAAATCCTTTTTGGGAATTGAATTTAAGCAGTCTGCTCAAGGAAGATCCATATGTCAATAAAAGTATGGTATAGACACCTTAAACATGTTCATGATGGACAAATATAGAATAATAGAAGAAATTATTGAAGTATGGTATAGATACCTTAAAATAGGTTAATGATGGGCCAATATAAACTAATAGAAGACCCTGATGCAATAGGAGCCAAATCAAGCAAGTAGGATGAAGGAATTGTATTTGGTTCAACATTGGATAAAAAGCTTGTAGGTAGTCTCAAGTACCTCACTACAACTTGATGTTATCTATGTAGTTAATTACATTTCCAAACTTATGGAGACTCCCGAGCACTCTCACTGGAATATTGGAAAATGGATTTTAAGGTATATTGTAAATACATTTGCTCATGGATTGTGGTACACCTTCTATAGACAACACTTTTACATGATACAAAGAGAGAGACTTTGTTGGTAGCGTTGATGATAGGAAAATATCCTTAGGATATGACTTTGATTTAGAAGAAGTTTTATTGCATGGACCTCTAAGTAGTAGCTAATTCTTTCAATATCTTCCATAGAAGAAGAATATGTAATAGCTAGTACAAAATCATGCCATATAGTATGGCTAAAAGGACATTTAAAATATCTTGTACATGTGGAGAATGATCCAACTTCTATATTTTGTGGCAAAAATTTAGAAATTTCATTTTCCAAGAACCATTTTTTTAACTAGAAAATAAAACACATTGACACTTCCTATGAATTCATTTGTGATCTTGTTAAAAATGGTGATATTTCTCTTCAATTGTGGATCTACAGATAATCTCGGAGACATATTCATCCAAACCTTAGGAAAATTATTTTTAGTTTGAGAGGCTACACTTAGGCATTTTTAGTGTTAAGCAATGCAATACCTAAGATTGAGGGGGAGTGTTAAAGTACATAATCTCTCTTATTAACTAACTTTCAGTGATTGGTTAGTTGGTTTTGTTGTTAATTGTTAATAGACTTATGTTATAATTTAATTACATTATTTTTAGTATTTTATCACATCAAACCTTTGTTATTGATTATTTTCTATATTAATGACGAGAAGGATACCTCACCTCCGTCATTCTCAAGTTCACTAAATACCTGTCTCTACCTAATAATTTAACAAATGTACTCTTACAATGAGGAAGTAAATAATGCACAATGAAATAAATCTATTTAAGTTCCCAAACATTAGTTATAGTGTCCATTGCATTGATTTTAATATGTCATCTTCATCTCAGTATTAGTTCTTTGCGAGCAATATATATTCCATTGATTTCAATTTATTCCCTTAGTTTCCATGTTCATTCATTGGTTATAATGTTTCTTACTTTAAATTTCACATATGGTTTATATTCTAAGGTTCATGTATTGGTTTCAATATATATTTTGTTTAGATTAGAGACTAATCTAGTTCTTCTATTTTTTTTCACTTTCTCTTGGCCATATTTTAAAATTAATTTTATTTGAAATTTGATAAATTTTGATAGAATTAAAAATTTAAACTATATAATATACACAAAATGAATATCCAAATATTTATATCCAAATATTCTATGTTTCTATAGCGTTATAAAATATTTAAAACACGAAATCCTTTTGTAGTTTCAAAAAAACATTTTAATATACTCATATATATCCATATGTATATATATAAAATCATAATCTTTTATTATAGAATTTATAATATTTATACTGATTCAAATTTACATATTATATCAAGTTGTATCATAATAATAAGCAACAAATGGATGAGCTAGCAATAAACATATATCTTTATTTTTGTTATATCTTTTTGGCGTAGGATTTGGTTTTCATTATAATTATAATACAATTATTTAAGTTGTGATTTTTCATATATTAAGATTAAGTAAATGTATGAGGTACATGTTTAATAATATTATAAAAAAATTAAAACAAATTACTAATTAATCTATAAAATTATAGAAAGAAATAAAAATAAGAAAGACAGACTTTTAAAATATTTATTACAATACTTTAAAATAAAGGTTGGAATGGTATTATATTTAAACCTGTCATCACACGTTCAACATAGATGCAAAAGTGGACAGTATGGATTTTCAGAAAAGATAGAAAACATAATATATATATATAATTTCATTACTATTCACATTATTATTTATATACTTTCGAAATAATTATTTTTTAATAAAATTTAAATACTTTTATTTATTTTAAATATGTGAATTTGGAAATAAGATATTTGTAATTAAGATGGGTTTAAATAAATTATATTATAAGTAAATATGATCTATTCATATCACAAAATAAAATAAAATAAAAAATTAATCTACTAAATACGATTTCAAGCACCTCAAGTATTATAGCAAAGCCAGTAGAATTTGCTAGAAAAAATGAAGAGAATAGATCCATTGTATAGTTAATTTTGGTCTATTGTTAATTTTTTTTTTTATATAATTACATTATAAAACCATTTAAAAGAGAATTTGGGATCTTATATATATATATTCTAAATATGTTTAAAATTTGTTATTGTAACAAAATGACATATGGAGGTACTAGCCTTTGTAGTTCATAGCCAAGGTTCATGGCATATTGCAACTAAAACAAAATGAAGGCTGTCGGGAAAAAGGAAACCACTCTAGTCTAAAATAGATTTGCTACCCTCATAGGGGAAACCAACATGTGAATATAGAGTGATATTCTTTTGAAACAACTTCAAAACCTAGAAATAAACTATTTTGCTCAAAAATGCAGAAATAATCCCATAGGATTGGGTGCGGGGAACTTGAATCCTAAAAACATGTCTTGGTTTAGTTGTCATTTGGTGTCGACACGTGTTTTTCAAGAATTAGGCGCCTATAGGCTTCGAGGTCATCCTCGTCTTTTGGCAATTCACCCATGTCTTCCTTGTCCATATTTTCTCGATTTTGCTCTGTCAGTTGCAGAAGGCTTGCCTTGAGCAATATCATTCTTCTCCGTTGCGCAAGTGGGACTTCCTTCCGCGATGGATGGCTCCTCTTGAAACGTGACTGTTATGGTGGCCTTGATAAGAGGTCGATCTAGAGAGCATTGGTATGCAAATTGAGCTATATAATCGGAGTGTTGAAAGCTGGAAGAGAGAGCAGTGGCTGATGGATAGGTTTGCGAAGGCTCGGAGCGAACAACGCGAGGGTGACCTATGCCACTGCATGTATCAAGATAATGAATCGAGAAGTGATTTGACGGTGGGGAGGAGGAGTCAGAGACCGTTGAGGGCGAAAAATGGAGCATTCTGCCTCTACTGTTGCCCCTCCTACAATGCATTCGCTGGCGTAGCTGAGGCATAATCTCATAGGGAGAAACTTACTAACTATGAGTAGGCATGGAGTAGAAATGGTCACTTTGGATGGAGTTATCAAAGGCGCAAGGCTCAAAAGTGAGGGTCACGCTACATAACAAGCTCTGTGAATAGTGGTTGCCCTTCCCGAACTCTATGCAATAGAGAATATGGCATTTCCTACTTGTTGTCATGCGAGTGCTTGACTCCACGGCAGGGAGGGGGCATTTACATTTCAGAGGCAAAGGAACAAAAAGAGACAAGGATGCGGGCCGAAGAGTGCTTGAGGTTTCCATAATGAAGAGCGGAGGTGGGATGGCGTTGGTAAGTTGGTGTTAGTGCCGCATTGAATTCCATTTATGAAGGTTGTAAAACAGTGTTATTGCCCTGTGTGTTAGCTTAGATGTGGCCATGTGGCTATGACACTTGAGGGCCATTATCTCTACCATCACATCATCCTTTGTAAACACCCCCACGGGAGAGACTTATTATATTAAATTTCTGAAAATACAATTTTGTTTTCAAGTTATTAAATATTATAATATAATATTAAATTAATAATAAGAATAGAATACATTTGTGAAATAGTTTCAATTTTTTTATATTAAATTATATTGGTAATTTTTTATTTAAATAATTATTTTTATTTTATTTATAGTTGATTTATTTTTATTTATTTTTTCAATTATTATTTTATTAAAATAAAGAAATAACTAGGCATCCCTTCATACTGCAAAGTAAAATAAGCCTCGCTGCCCAATTACTGGCAGAAGTATATGTATAATAAAAAGACACGGATGAAATTTTTTGGATGTCATCTATACGGTAAAAGGTCACGGATGAATTTGTTTGGATGTATCACTGTATTTGAAGACCTGCATGGGGAAAGTAAGTAAAGTGTACCTTATTTTCTCGAATAATCGGTTGAAGTTACATTATTCTTCGTTTATGATAAAAGTGGCACAAAAGCCCAGATATAATATAGCATCATGGGCACCAAGGCCTGTCACGATGAAATATGCGTGATTAATTCGATTCTAAGCATTGTTCTTCTTATTATTAAGGGCATCTTCTTCACTGATTGATTGCTCCCGTTGCTAGGATTGTTAGTTATAGTTATAATTTATTATTGGAAGATCCTCTGGATTCATTGAACAAGAATCGGAGGCAGCATGGCTTACCAAAATTGCCTAGATTTATGATAAACCTTCTTTAAAAATTAACTGGACGCTAAACTCTGCGATTCAACCACGATACATAATTGATCGACGTGTCAATAATGAGGGCAGATGTTCACATGCCACTTTGGATCCGGCACATGGATTATGTTCCCACTGTTAGCCGTGGTCAAATTTCGTGTTTCTCAAATTTTTGAAGGAATCTGTAAATTATGGAATTGATATGTGACTACCATATGAAATCATTAAATTATTTTCATAAAATTCTACTAAAATTGAACGGGGAAAAGTAATAGATAGGATCCAATAGTTGGGTTAATATCTTAATTAACCGAGGATTTGTGAAATAATTTTTCAAATATTTTACAACCATAGATGGGATCCAATAGATGGGTTAATATCTCAATTAAGAGGATTTGTGAAATAATTTTTCAAATATTTCACAGTGATTTCCCCACTTTTGCAAGAAGCTTCATTGGAGTACACTGTCTATTTTTCATGCAGATATATCAGAAAAGCTGCTTGTAGAATGGTTCTCAAGAGTTAGAAAACAACCTTGGCATGTCTCTTAGAGGTACAATTTATTAAGCTAACGAGATCAAGTTATTAGTGTTTGCATTTTTATGAACAACAAGTAAATTTTCCTTTTAAAAGGAATAACAAAATTCTTGAATCGTTCTTCTCATGAGATTGCTATTTGAATTTATTTTATTGAATTTTTCAAAAAATACATTGAGAGTAAATCTTTGGAAGCAAGTTCTACATAGGATATTAGGCAGAGTGACTAGTTCGAAATAGAGAAGACTTCATTCACTTTTATTTAGCACTGTTAATATTTATTTACTTTAATCTAAATTGTTAAATCAATTATGCTGAGAAGGAGGTTGTTAAATATTAATTAAAAGCTTTTGGATCAGTTTGTAAAATAATTTGAGAATTAGTTAAATTAATTTTTCAAAAATAGTTAAAAAGAAAGGGAAAGAAACTGTGATAACAGTTGTGGGGTACTAGACTTAGGCTCGACATGGTCCTCAAGCCAAAGGTACCACTATTTATCATTGAAAGAAGTGGAAGAGCTCAGAGGGAGAGGGGGAGAGGTATTCTAGACTTAATGAGGATGGGTGGAGAGACCTTCCAAAATAAATGATTTATGTGCATAAATCACACTGACACATGAGAAAAGATAAGTAATATTACCGTGTCAACAAATTATTACTTGGAAAGAATAATTTATTTACTTTTACAATAGAAAATAACTTAACATGCTAGATTATAGTATCAACATTTTCTGTCACTAAAAGGAATAGAAATATTGTCTTTTGATACATTGCATTGCTATGAGATATTTACATGTAACTAGAGCATACAAGAAATAACTCACATATCTACTTCGGTCCGAGTTATAGTAAACATTCTAATGATTATTTACGGGAACATTTTAAACTTAACAATGAAGGACTTAATTCAAAGAATTCTCGACTTTCTATATCTAACTATATCACTGGATTTTACACAATCCTTTTGAAAACATATTCAATATACAAAATATGGGTTCCTAGAATTTACATTGTTATCTTCCACCTATTTATGACAAATATATCTATGCAAAAGTAGTCTACCAAACCTTCCTATGGCTTTCGATTGTAAATAGATGATGAGTTAGGGATTGTCAACTCTTGGTCAGGTTCTGGAGAGAACTCACCATGAGCCACGTACGAAGACTCTGTTAAAACCCTAAACCTTTGAGTTTATAGTTGAGCATGGATGAACTGATTATATTTAGAAACAGAGTAATGACGACTATAGTCATATTATCATTCAAGTCATTCACATAATAACCAAAGATGTCCAGTGCATAGAATTAAACTAGTACAAAAGTAAATTCAATATCTCTCTCTCTCTCTCTCTCTCTCTCTCTCTCTCTCTATATATATATATATATATATATCAGAAGCCGAGTTATCATGGCAGTTTAGATACAACCTTTAACATATACTCTTTATGACAAAATATACAGTCTCACTTCTTGTAGAAACTTCTAGGAAACAAACCGCTAGCCCAAGCTATCATATTTATAATGCAAAGGCCAACCAATTCAAAATTAGCTAAATACAATCACTAACAATAGTAGCATTCTGATAGCAAGCCTTAAAACCATGTCTAATTACATTTATAAAAACCCATTGTTCATCGAATACTATCTCTAAGAGCTCAAATTAAATGAAAGATTCTGAATCCAAACCCACCTAGAAAACGTGAACAGTAAGCTTAGTTTAGAGTGTTGGCACCACCAAAAAATCCCCATGTCACAAGAAGAGTTCGAATCACCAGTATGCGTACCTATGCAGAGAACATTAGGTATGAGGACTAGAATCAACTATAACTTGACTACCGATATGAATCTTGCAATAAAATGAAGATATTTACCTCGGTTGAGGTTTAGCATCCCACAGAGCTACAAACAAAGCCTGTAGGTGCACACAGAGCATTAGAAAAATGTTGTAGAATAAATTTCAACATAAGCCTTATAAAATCTATGTTTTACTTCATGCTGCCATGCAGAATTGACCTAATCCACCATAAATGTAAATCCATTCTATGGTAGATGCACCTACGCAAGGGCAATAGTAAAACCCTCGTCAATTGCCCATCAAATACACATGGAATCATAGTAGAGAAATATTTAATCAGAAGGTCATGTGCTATCAGTTCAAGGTTTGCAGATACCTGTAAGGTTGAGGATTCGAGCATGGTGAATCAACGAGCAAGGTCGCACCTTCCATTGCAGAGCTAAAGATCCAAACCCAAACATTCAAATGAACCTCTCATCGCCGAGAAAAGCATTATCATATTCTGTTAGCCCTGAATCACCGAGACCATAGATCGATCTAGATCCAACAACGGAGAATGTGCCATCTCCAATGGTGGGAGACTCTTCTGAATGGCCAAAGCAAGGATCATTAATGCCAAACTATGTGCATAGCAGGGCAAGGGATGACGATTACAAGGGCCTCAGGGCTCTCCCGCCTTAATGAGGAGGGGTTATCACAAGGTAAGTCTGCTTGGGCAGTGTTAATGCAATGTACAACAATGAAAATGTTGTGGAGTCTAGTAAATAGGTATATGAATTCGCGGTGTTAATCAAATATCCATAATAACATTACCTGTGATCTAAATGGGTAATGTAAACTTTAAAAATCCCTTAAATATGTTTGGAGTTTGACCTAGATTCGAATCATTTAACATTTACATAATTTCATTAATTGAAGAGTTTACTTTATTAGATTTTAATTATCTTTTTGTTGGGATAAGGATGTTAGAAATGGTTCAAAGCCCAAGCTCATATACTGAGACTTCTGGGTTATTTTAACACAGTCAATTAAGTTTTGATATATGTGTATTGATGAAAAAAAAGAATAAACTGAGTACAGGTGCATATGAACACATAGAAAGAGAGAGATAGAGGTCAGAACAAAGAATTAAAAATGGAGAGGAGCCCCAAATCAACAAGCTAGCTGGAAGTGCTTTATGTGGAGGCCAATCTAGGACTATGGCTACAATAGGGAGAGGAATCACAACCAGCCAACGCTACCCTGCTTGATTAGTGCAACAATTATGGGCACAGATGATGAAATTGAGGATGGAAAATGAACGACTAAGGTAGGAGTAGGAGAAGATCCTTAAAAGTCTGTCCAACAGAGAAAATCAGCAAGGATCAAACCTCAGTATAGAGAATAGGGAGAAGACCCTAATTGCCCATAATGGGGAAGATAATGTAGAATCAACAAAAGTCCGAAAAGAGGAGGAAGAAGGGTGTTCAGATAATGTTTCCAATCAAAGAAAGACAGAAAGACAGAAGACAAAATTACAAGGCGAGTTCAAGAAAATAAAACCATCGTTGTTTGAAGGAGAATTTGAAGAGGCAAAAAAATCCTGGCCGATTGACTTGGGTAAATATTTTAACATTTATGAATATAATGACAAACTTAAAGCACAGCTAGCAGTTTACCAGTTATGGGGAAAGGCCACCCTCTAGTGGGAAGAGATTAAAATTGTGAGGAAGATTGATGAGGAACAAGTAACGTGGCAAGAATTCCTATAATATTTTAAAGATATCTAATTGAACGTTACTATGATGAAAAGGAAAAGGAGTTCCATGAGTTAAGGTTGGGAGCCTTGACCATGGATGAGTATGTAAAAATATTTACTTTCCTGTTGCGATATGTTTTATATATGCAGGAGGAAAAAGATAAAATTTTGCAGTTTACTTGTAGTTTACCCAACTTCATAAAATAAAAATTAGAATTTGATTATCCTAGAATGATGAATGATGTACTGTGAAAAGCCCGTATCCTTTATCAACAAATGGAATAGAAAAATGAGGGGCCGAAAGGAGCCATTGGCGAGAAAATGAGGAACTTACCACCAAACAGGAAACCAAAAGTCATAAATGGAAGAAATAATCAGCAAAGAAATTTCAGAAAATATGCAAGAAACCAACCCAGAGCTCAAACATACACTGAGAATAGACAACCAGAGGGGATTTGTAAAACTGCTACTCATCAACCACCAAAACCACCACTGCAATGTTAGGTATGTGGAGAATCGAATTACTACAAGAATTGCCCGTAGAAAGCCCGAACTAAACAAATTTCAAACATGCAAGAAGCCTCCACAGTGGGAGATATAGCAAGGAGCATGCCCAGAATTACTGTCGCCTTGGATGATGGTCATGTAGAATATCAGCTCACCATGATCAAATGTGAAGGTATGATCACCGATCAACATGTTTCTGTATTATTTGGTCTAGGTGCTAGCCTAAGCTACATTAGTCCGAAAGTGGTAGAAAAATATTAGCAAAGCAATAAATTTAAGAACAAAAAGGAAGGTATTTGCAAAAACAGAAAACTACTCTATAACAGTTTCAAGACAACCCATCCATGTTAATTTGAACATCCTTCCCCTGGGTTCATATGATGTATTAATAGGGATGGACTAGTTCGAAGGTCATTGGTCCCTGGTAGATTGCAAATAAAAGTATGTAAGATATCTTACCGAGTCAAGGCAGTGAAAAGAAATTCAAAGAATGAAGAAAAACATGAAATTACATCCTATTATAGCCAACCAGCTTAGAAGATGCATAAGGAAGGGTTGTGAGATTTATGCTATCCAAGTAGGGTACAACAATGAAAGAAATAACATGACCTCCTTAGAGAATATTCCCGTAATTCAGGATTTCACGAATGTGTTTCCTGAATCCATCCCTCGATTGCCACCAAGGCATGATATTGATTTTACATTAAATAAGTGCCTGCAGCAGCCCCTGTTTCAAAAGCTCCTTACCATATGAGAATTCCTGAGCTAACAGAACTCAAAATGTAGCTTCAGGAATTGTTGGAAAAAGGATACATTCGCCCTAGTGTGTCCCCTTGGCGAGCCCCTGTGATGTTTGTACGAAAGAAGGACAGAACATTAAGATTATGCATTGATTATCATCAACTAAATAAGATGACCATCAAGAATAAGTACCCTTTACCTCATATTGACGATATATTTGATCAAGTGTATGGAGATAGCATATTCTCAAAAGTCAACTTAAGGTCCAGTGACCACCAGAACAAAATAAAGGATGAAGACATCTGCAAAATTGCATCCTGAACTCGTTATGGACATTACGAGTTTGTGGTACTACCTTTTGGCCTTACCAATGCTCATGCCACTTTCATGAGCCTCATGCACAACATTTTCCAGCCATTTCTAGATAAATTTGTACTGATTTTCATTGCCGATATACTAATCTATTCAAAAAATCAGGAGGAACATGAGGAACACTAGAGAACAATATTACAGATTTTGCGAGATAACTAGCTATACACAAAGTTTAGCAAGTGAAATTTTTATAAAGTTAAAATCCAATACCTAGGCCATGTTATATCAACAGAAGGAATAGTGGTGGATTTAGAATAGATCAAAACCACTATGGAATGGACCACTCCAAAAAATGTTGTTGGCATAAGATCCCTTTTGGGCCTGCCAGGTTATTACCACCAATTTATTAAAGGATTTTCAAAAATATTTTTTCATATGACCACGCTAGAGAAAAAGAGGCATGCTTTCCACTCAACAACTGAGTGCCAAAAAAGTTTCAAGAAGCTAAAGAAACTATTGACTACCGCACTAGTGCTAAAATTAGCAGATTCGAAAAAATCCTTTGTAGTATGTACTCATGCAAGTAAGGAGGGTTTCAGTGTAGTATTAACGTAGGAAGGAAAGGTCATAACCTATGAGTGACAAAAACTGAAAGATTATGAGTAGCACTATTTTGCTTATGATCTGGAGTTGACCGTCGTAGTGCATCCATTAAAAATGTGGCGACACTACCTTATGGTAAACAATTTTTTGTTGTTAATTGACCACAACAATCTTACAAATATATAACTAGTTTAGTTTAAATGCTCAGCACGCCAAATGGATGACATTCTTGAGTGAGTTCAACTTTGACATGAAACACCTCAAGGGGAAAGAAAACTGGGTAGCAGATGCTTTAAGTAGAAAAGTACATTGCATTTATGAAGTACAATTCAACCAAGCACAATCTAACCTACTAGAGGTCATCTGAGAAGCATCCCTCAAAGACTAAGAATATGCATTTCTATGATAACAAGCTTCAGAAGCTTAGGCAAAAGGAAAACAAAATGAGTATGGAATTAAGCCCAACAAAATTTTAACATTTCGGAAGAGAATTTATATTCTGAACCAGAACTCTATCAAGTAGCTGCTATTAGATGAGTTTCATAGGAAACCTTACACCACCCACCCAGGATACCATAAACTGTTTTTTTCTATCAAGAAGAGTTATTTCTGGCTAGGTCTAAGAAGAGATGTGGCTGAATATTTATCCAGAAGCTTAGAGTGACAACTGGTGAGGGCATAACATCAACATCCCGTCAGTTTGCTGCAACCATTACCAATCCCTGAATAGAAATGGGAGACGACCACTTTAGACTTTATCACTAGGTTGCCTCTTACTAGGAAGCAACATGACTCAGTCATGGTTGTGGTGGACAGTATGAGCAAGACCACTCATTTTATTCCCATAAAATCCACATATAAAATGGTGGAGATTGCAAACATATTTATGAGAGAAATCTTCCATCTACATGGGATACCCCAAGTGGTGATCTTTGACAGAGATGTAAAATTTACCTCCACATTTTGGAAATCGCTATGTGTAGGTTTGGGTACTTAGATTCAATTCGGCACTTCCTACCATTTGCAGACAGACGATCAGATAGAGCAAGTGAATCAAGTCTTGGAAGACATGTTGAGAATGTTTGTAATGCAACAACCACAGAAGTTGGAGGATTACCTCCACTTGGTAGAATTCACCAACAATAATGGACATCACGAATCATTGGGTATGAGCCCTTTCAATGTACTGTATGGAAGTGTTCGGTACCCATAGACTAGAATAGTTTGGATAATAAGTTAGCATTGTGTCCTGATATGTTAGTTGAAATGGAGGCCACAATTAAGAAGGTTGACTAGAACTTAAAAGATGCTCAGGATAGGCAGAAGGTTTTTGTAGATAAGAAAAGAACTCATAAACAAATCCAATTGGGGGATCATGTGTACTTGAAGGTTAAACCCCAGAAAAGCACCTTACGATGGAAAGGTTGTGGTAAGTTGGCACCCTAGTACTATGGACCATTTCATATTTTGGAGCAGATTTGGCCTATCTCATACACGCTAGCACTTCCGAGCCACATCAGAGTCCACAATGTGTTTCATGTATCTTTTTTAAAAAGATATGTGTACCACCCTCAGCATATTACTAACTAGGAAAGTATTCAGGTCATAATAGAATGAGGTCAATCTATTAAGAATTATTGTTTGTAGGAGTTTTCTGAGAACAAATTTTGAATGTGCAGGTAGAAACCGTGGGATAATTTTTGGCAGAGCCTCTTCATATCCTTGATCGAAGAGAAATCACCTTGCGGAGGTGGGACATCACCCAAGTTAAAGTACAGTGGAAGAACTTTGGCCCGAATCAGGCTACTTGGGAAGAAGAGGAAGCCATGCAGAAAGTCTATCCTACACTATTTACATAAAGGAAAGAACACTAGAGATAGTGTTCCTCTCAAGGGGAGGGAGCTTTAACACCGAGTGATACACCAAAAAAAGAAATTCCATGTTTTATTTAGCACCGTTAATTTTTATTTAGTTTAATCTGAATTGTTCGAACAATTAGGTTGAAAAGCCAAAACGGAGGTTGTTAAATATTAATTAAAATATTTTGGATCATTTTGTAAAAGAACTCAAGAATGAGTGAAATTAACTCCTAAAAATTAGTTATAGATAGTTCTTTCACCCTCTTCCTTGAAAAGGAAAAAGGATAGAACCCTGAGGGAGTTGGGAAAAAGAGAGGAAAATTGTACTTTGATTATTTTCTTCCTAGAGTTGGGCAATTTAGCCAGTGGGAAAGAACTTGTGATAACAACTATGGGGTATGAGACTTGAGGTTGGACATGGTCTTGATGCCTAAGGTACCAAATTGTTTATCATTAACAGAAGCGGAAGAGTTGAGAGGGGGATTCTGGATGTAATTGCCAGATCTGAGGTTGGGTGGAGAGACCTTCCAAAATAAAGGAGTTACGTGCATAAATCACACTCACACCGAAAAACAGATAAGTGATATTGCTGTGTCTACAAATTATTACTAGGAAATAATACAATGTTTACTGTTACAATAGAAAATAAGCTAATAGGCTAGAATATAGTATCAACATTATTATATAACTGAAAAGAATAGGAATATTGTATTTTGATATATTACATGAGATGTTTACATGTAACTAGATCATACAATAAATAACTAACATATCTACTTACATGGAATTGATATTTACAGTAAATATTCTAATGATTAATTATAGGGAACATTTTAAGCAGAACAACAAAGGACTTAGTTCAGAGAATCAATATTCTATTATGGAATTTCTTTATCTAACTATGTCACTGGATTTTACACAATCCTTTGGAAAACATACGCAATATACAAATATCAGTTCACAAAAATTACACTGTTATCTTCCACCTATTTATGACAAAGAAATCTATGCAAAAATTGTAGAAATTTTGAATAATATGACACTTATTCACAGAGATTATCTTGATTATACACTAGTTGTGGAATCATGAATAATACATAACCTCCTCTACGTTGATCATCAATTTTACGGAATTAAGAAACAATCGCATGCACACATTGAAGCATCAATCACACATATCAACACAGTATATCACAGGGAAACCATACAGCTGAAAACCACCAACTATCTGTATATTATATTGATTGAGAACATGTAACAATACATAGTACAATACTCCTCACAAGTACTCAATACTATCTCCACCTGTTACACACAAACTAGCTTAGATCTGAATCAATCACTGGCTCAAATCTCCTTCGCTGCTTGCCTTCCTCCACTGCACAATCCTGCATGAGAATAGAATGAGAATGGTTGATCCAAATTTGTATTTCCCTTGTGTAATACTATGCGATCCTCATTGGCAATCTCAATCCACCGATTGTACAAATCACATGCACAACTATAGTCACAACTGACAGCTGTGTTGCCCTTTCACTCACCTCTAACACTTGTGTCCAGTGAGCTGTCCATGCACTCAGTTAACTAATGTATTATTTAGTTGATTTATGAGTTAATAATTAGTTAATTAATTAATAATTAATTCACACTGTTCATCATTAGTCTATTTGTCAGTTAGACTAACTACAACAAGTTCAACTAAGTCAAACTGAACACAACTCCATCACCTCCTCATTCAACTCCACCAAACTCAATCACTTGAGTTCTAACTGAAGTCCTTCATGCAATAGCTAAACTAACCCATAATAAAAGTGTATTTCCTTCTGGCAGTTGCATGTGCCACATCTGTAGCTCGAACTAAAGTGCTCCAAGGCAATAAGAAAATGTTTATAGTCCAAATATTATTAAGAGTAATAATATTCGACTGTTCTATATTTAGACTCGCAGTCTAAAAATAGACTCTACCCATATGTCTAAAAATAAAGGTCCATCTATTTTTACCAACATGACCAATCATCCACAAATAGCATCCCGCAACTCATAGACCATGATCCATATGTCTAAAAATAGACATAGTCTAAAAATAGACTTGGTGCCAAAAATAGCCTACGGGCCCACTTAGTGAAGGCGACTTCTTTTCACTAAGCTCCATCATCTTGTTGTATTTTCAACACTCCCTCTCAAAAAGATATGGATTACCAGCAACCCCTATCTTATGTCTGTGGTATTCGAATTTGCTCCTTATGAGTGGCTTCGTCAAGATATTAGCATCCTGATCCTCCATGGGAATATATGAATGTAACATGATTCTCCGCTACACACAATCTCTTATATGATGGTACCTGATGTCGATGTGCTTCGATATATCATGAAATACTGAATTAGCCGAGATTTTAATGCAACTCTAGTTATCACAGTAAATCATAGTAGGCTCCAAGTGTGACCCGAACAACCCGACGAGGATCTTCCTCATCCATATAGCCTCGCATGCAGCCAAACTTGCTGCCATACACTTGACCTCTACTGAACTGAGTGCCATGGATCTCTGCTTCCTGCTATACCAAGAAACTGTTGTTGACCCGATATTCAAGATCCCTCCAGATGTGCTCTTTATGTCTGTTGCGCTCCTTGCCCAATCTGCATCCGTGAAGCCACATAGCTTCACCTCATGCTCCTATCTGTATCACAATCCATATCCCAATGTGCCTCTAAGATAACACAATAAATGCTTGCATGCCTTTCAGAAGAGCTTGGTTGGCTTAACCATAGCTTGTGAAAGCTGGTTAATAGCATAGAATATATCAGGTCATGTATTGATCAGATACATAAGCGACCCCACCCAATGTGGATAAACAATGGCATCCACTACCTCCGTTAAAGTAGCATCCTCCTTCCTCCAACCTCCAAGAAGAGGAGTATCAACAGGCTTGCAGCCATGCATGTTGAACTTCTCCAGTATCTCCCGGGCATACTTACCCTGAGAAGCAAAGATTCCATCACTATGCTACCAAATTTCCAATCCCAAGAAATAATGAAGGAGGCCCAAGTCCTTGATCTCAAGCTCTCGAGCAAGATCCTCCTTGCATGAAAGTATCAATAGCTCATCTCCTGTTAGAATCAAATGATCTACATAAAGTAAAATGATAAGCAACTTACCCTCCACCACAATCTGGTATAGGTTAGGATCCGCCTCACTCTTGGAGAGTCCAAGTCCGATGAAATAACTATCTATTTGTGTGTACCAAGCACGAGGTTTTGTTTCAACCCATACAGCACTCTCCTGAGCCTGCACACATGCGACTCGCTACTGAAGATCTAGAAACCTTCGGGTTGCTCTATGTACACCTCCTCCTCAATGACTCCATTAAGGAACATAGTCTTCACATCCATTTGATGAATGTTCCACCCCATCTACGATGAGAGAGAAAGAATCATCCATATGGAAGAATACCTTGCGACAATTGCAAAGGTATCCTCATAATCGATCCCCTTTATTTGTGAGAAGCCTCGGGCAACAAATCTTGCCTTGTACTTCTCCACACTCCTGTCAGTTGCCTGCTTCACTTTGTAGATCCATCTCAAACCCACCACTGATTTCCCTTCCGGTCTTCGGACAATCTCCCATGCACTGCTTCTGACAATCGAATCATACTCTTCCACCATGGCATCTACCCATGCGGGATCCTCCACAACTTCCTTGAAAGAGGATGGCTCAGTCACGACACATTTGCTCACAAGAGCCATGTATCTAATGTACCAATCAGGTGACTTTCTCTATTTGTGCTATGTTGTAGGTGGTCCTATAACCTTCTCTGCATCTTGAGCCAGTCGCTCAGCTTTTGTAATGCGCTTTCACCCTCTGATGGTTGGCGCTGCATGAGTGGTCTCTTCCACTCCATGAACTTCATCTTATGGCTGATCCTTGTCCTGAAGCTCATCCTTAGGAACTAATAGCTCCTCATCTGCATGCAAGTGTGGCTCCCTCTCAAGCGAAGACTTCATGGCTTTCTCCTCCTGAAATTTTATATCCTATCGCACAATAGCCTTGCGATTGTCTAGCAGATACACACGATAGTCGTCGGGTGTATCAGTGTACCTCACAAATATCTTAACCTCTGCGGTCGGCTCCAGCTTCTTCCTAGCATCCTTCGTCACATGCATGTAAGGAGGAGAACCAAAAATCCTCAAATGGGAAATATCAAGCCTCTTACTAGAATAAGCCTCCTTGGGTGTACTCATGCCAAGTATCTTGTGAGGATAACAGTTCTGCACATATACTGCAGTATTTCATGCCTCTACCCACAAGTGAAGGGGTAGACCCTGATCATGCAACATCGCCCGTGCAGCACCCATGATCGTTTTGTTCTTCTGCTCAACAAGCCCGTTCTACTATGGGTTATGGGGAGCTATGAGCTCTCTCCAAATCCCTTCTGTGCTGCAAAAGTCCTTGAGCTCACCAGTGATGAATTCACCACCATTTTCACTCCTATGAGCCTATACCTTCTTCCCCGATTTCTTCTCGACCAGTGCTTTGAACTCACAGAACTTTGAGTATGTCTCGCTCTTCTTATGCATGAAGAATACCCCACACTTTTGGGAGAAATCATCAACAAAGATCACATAGTACCTGTGCTTTGCTGTCGAAGGTACTGAGAAAGGTCCACACACATCTGTGTGAATTCTCTCAAGGATGTCATGGCACGATTATCCTTCTCGTGAAAGGTGGCTTTCACAAATTTTCCCAAAGTACATCCCTTGCATTGATTTGACTATGCAAGAGTGCCTTTAGGAAGCCCAGTAGAAATTTTTTGCAGTATCTTCAAGGCTCCATGGTGAAGGTCACCCAATCTCTGGTGCCAGAGCTCGCCATCATCCCGGCTCACCACTCCTTTTGTCTTGCATGCCATTGTTGCGTAGCCATCTACATGCAACTGATAAAGGTTCTTGACTCAAACCCCTATCTTCCGGGTTTCTCCAGTTGTCTTACTATGCAGGAAAGCCTTTCCCTCGCTGAAAACAACATCATATCCCTTGTCTTCTAACATCGCCACAGAGATAAGATTCTTCTTCAATCGTGGAACATGCATCACTTCCTTCAATACAAAGGGTTTACCAGACTCCCTCTCAAAGGAAATGGTACTGATATTGGTTGCATTGTATCTACCATCATTGCCCATCTCGATGTGCACTCCAAGATCTTTCTCATCCATATCAGAAAACAAATCTCAATCTTCTGTCATGTGAAAAGATGCACCATTGTCTAAGAACCATACAGATCCCATCAAACTTGATACCAAGAATGCGATCGGTGAAAAATCTAGCCCAAACTACGAGGCTAAGGCCTCTCCTGCTGCAGATCCAACAACTTGCTTATTTTTATTCTTCTGTGGACAATTTGTGTCTTAGTGTGTGTGCACGTGACAGTGAAAGCACTTCACCTTGGATATGTCCTCCTTCTTTCCTTTTGCACTAGAATGAGAAGATTTCTTTTTCTTCCCCTTCTTTGCTTTAGCAGCCAAAGCGCAATTTTCTTCATCAGATGCCTTTGATGAAGATCTATCCCTGGTATTCCGTCTGATCTCCTCTTCCACAAGATTCAACCAAAGTCTCTCCCATCCTGGCAATTTCTCCTGAACATTGATAGAGTCCTGATTGGAATGCCAACTCTTCGGAAGACCAAGGAGATCCAAGCTCACCCAAGTCCTCATCATCGATAGTCACCCCCACACTTCCCAGCTCATCCCGGCATTGGGAGAACATTGTGAGATACTTGGGCATACTGTCGCCTTTCTCACACTTTATGTTTCTAAGTTTATCCTTGAGCGCCAACTTCCTCTGGTCGCTCTTGCTTTGTAATAGATTTGTCAATGCTTTCCACATAAATTATGGAGAAGCCACTCCATGGAGGCTGGACACAATGTGATCCCTCACTCCCTCCAATAGAATCCTTCGACACTTTGATGTCTTCTTTTGCCAATCCCCGACTTGAGCAACATCAATAGGTTTTGGGACATCCGCATCTATGAACTCCTTCAACCCATTATCATCTAACACTGCCTCCATCCTGTCCTTCCATGCAATATAGTTCGAGCTGCCCTCAAGGGCATACTCCAACCGCAATCCGTTGAAAGACATTTCAACTTTGACACCAAGAAAACACTGCTGCAAATTCGAATTCCACTAGTTCAAAACTCAACCGCTTCTGATCTAAAATTCGTGAGAACAAAGTATTTCTCGTATAAAGATTGATTGTATGGGCATTCACCGAATATATCACCTTCCAAAAGAAGGATGAATTCAGAGGCTACCTGGCCCGATTACAGACTATGACTGAAGAAATAAAATGTAAGCACTTTTTGAATAATAGATCCTATGATCAATCCTTGATTTGATATCCTTTAGAACTTTTTCTACAAATCAACCAGCTCTGACACCATGTATAAATTTTGAATAATATGACAGTTATTCACAAATATTATCTTGATTATACACTATTTGTGGAATCATACATAACCTCCTCTTCATTGATCATCAATTTTGTGAATTAATCGCATGCGCACATTGAAGCATCAATCACACATATCAACACAGTATCTCACGAGGAAAGCATATAGTTGAAAACCCCCAACTATTTGTATATTATATTGATTGATAACATGTAACAATACATAGTACAATATTCCTCACAAGTACTCATTACTATCTCCACCTGTTACACACAAACTAGCTGAGATCTGAATCAATCATTGGCTCAAATCTCCTCCGCTGCTTGCCTGCCTCCACTAGGCAATCCTGCATGAGAATAGAATGAGAATGACTAACCCGAACTTGTATTTCCCTTGTGTAACAGTATGCAATGCTCATTGGCAATCTCAATCCACTGATTGTGCAAATCATATGCACAACTATAGTCACAATTGACAGCTATCTTGTCCTTTCACTCAGCTCTAACATTTGTCTCCACTGAACTATACATGCAGTGAGTTAACTGATGTATTCTTTAGTTGATTTATGAGATGATAATTAGTGAATTAATTAATAATCAATTCACACCGCTAATCATTAGTCTATTTGTGAGATAGACTAACTACAACTAGTTCAACTAAGTCAAACTGAAGACAACTCCATCAACTCCTAATTCAACTCCACCAAACTCAATCACTTGAGTTCTAACTGAAGTCCTTCATGCAATAGCTCAACTAACCCATAATAAAAGCGTATTTCCTTCTGGCAGTTGCATGTGCCAGATCTATAGCTCGAACTGAAGTGCTCCAAGAGAATAAGATAATGTTTATAGTCCAAATATTATTAAGAGGTAATAATATTCGATTGTTCTATATTTAGACTAGCAGTCTAAAAATAGACTCCGCCCATATGTCTAAAACTAGAGGTCCATATATTTTTACCAACATGACCAACCATCCATAAATAGCATCCTGCAACTCATAGACCATGATCCATATGTCTAAAAATAGACTTTTCACCAAAAATAGCCTGCGGGCCCACTTAGTGAAGGCGACTTCTTTTCACTAAGCTCCATCATCTTGTTGCATTTTCAACAAAAATAGTGTACCAAATCTTCTTCTGCCTTTGGATTGTAAATAGCTTACGAGTTATGGTTTATTGGCTCTCACTTGAGTTCTGGACAGAACTCAGCATGAGCTAAGTAGTGAGACTCTGTTGAAACTCTAAATCTTTGAGTTATTAAACCATAAGTTATAATCGTGCAGGACTAAAACGATTATATTTAAAAACAAAGTAATAATAACCATAGTCATATTATCATTTGAATTATTCAGATAACAGCCAAAATGTTCATTTCACGGAATTAAACCAGTACATAAATAAATTCAAATCTCAATATATATATCAGAAGTTGAGTTATCACAGTGGTTTAGATACAACATTTAACATATACTCTCTTTGCCAAAATGTAGGGTCCAACTTCTCATAAAAACCTCTTGGAACGAAACCGCTAGCCCAAGCTATCATATTGGTAATGGAAAGGCTGGCCTGTTCAAAATTAACTAAGTACAATCACTAACAACAATAGTATTCTAGCCGCAAGGCTTAAAATCATGTCTAATTACATCTCTAAAAACCCTCTGTTCATGGAAGACTTTATCTAAGAGCTCAAATTAAAGGAAGGATTCTAAATCCAAATCCACCTAAAAAATGAGAACAACAAGCTTAGTTTAGACTGTTGGTGCCACTCAAAAATCCCCATGCCAAAAGAAGAGTTTGAATGACTCGTATGCATACCTACATAGAGAACATCGGGTATGAGGACTAGAATCGACTATAACTTGACTACAAATATGATTCTTGCAATAAAACAAAGATATTTACTTGGGTTGAGGTTTAGCATTCCTCAGAGCTATGGAAGAAAACTTTAGGTGCACACAGAGCCTTAGCAAAATACTCGAGACTAAATTTCAACATAAACCTTATAAGAACTGTGATTTACCTCATGCTCTCGTGCAAAATTGACTTGCTCCATTGGAAATGCAATCCATTATGTGGTAGATGCGTCTGCACAAGGGAAGCAGTAGAACCCTCATCAACCACCCATTAAATACACATAGAATCATAGCAAAGAAATCTTTAATTGGAAGGTCACGAACTATGAGTTCAAGGTTTGCAAATGATTGTAAGGTTGAGGATTCAGGCATGATGAATCAATGAACCAAGCCGCCCCTTCCATCGCAGAGCTAAAGATCCAAACCCAAACAATCAAATTAAGCTCTCATCTCCGAGAAAAGAATTATCATATTCCGTGAGCCTTGAATCATCGAGAACATAGATCGGTCTAGATCCAACTGTGAAGGATGTGCCATCTCCAATGGTTCGAGACACTTTCGAACAACCAAAGTAAGGATCATCAATGTCAAACTATGTAGCCAGTAGGGAGAGGGACAATGGTGACATGGAAGGGTCTCAGAGCTCTCTTGCCTTAATGAGCAGGGGTCATCATGAGGTAAGTCTGCTCGGGCAACACTAATGCAATGTACAACAACACAAATCACATGGAGTCCAGCAAGGAGGTATATGAATTTGCGGTGTTAATCAAATATCCACAATAACATTACTTGTGATATAAATGGGTAACATAAAGTTTAAAAATCCCTTAAATATGTTTGGAGTTTAACCTAGAGTCGAATCATTTAACATTAACATAATTTCATTAATCAAATAGCTTGCTCTATTAAATTTTTTTTTTTTAAGATAAATATAGATGTTACACAAGATCTTGAGACTGTTCTTTCTAACTATTTTAATTTTTGATAATTGAATGACTTAACATCCTTCAATCTTCTAACATATAATACAAAGGTGGACACATAAGTTCTTCTAAAAAAGAACGCATTGTAACGAGTCATTTTGAGTGTGAATTTTATTTTTCGTATATATATATAAGCTAAGGGATTAATTACATATGTATTTAATTGAATTTTAGAAATAAGCAAACATGTTTGATGCTTTATAATAGTTAAGTAAATTTTTGAATATATGTTAAATAATAATATTTCGGCTTTTAAGAATAGTATAAATATTTCTACATTTTTAGACTTTATGATTGTTAGCTTTTTTTTATACTTTTTAGAAACTAATAAACATGTTTGATAATTTATAATAATCAAGTAAATTTTGGAATATATATTTGATAATAATATTTGGGCTTTTAAGAATAGTATAAATATTTGTACATTTTTATAGTTTATTACTATTACCTTTTTCTTATACTTTTACTTCAACACTTTTATATGAATACTTATAAAATTTATCCCAAACTTAAAGAGAGATATATGTTTAAATTTAATCTCCATATAAAAATAAATATAAATTATCTTATTCATACCATGCATCTGGCTTCAAATTATTTATGTGAATTATGGAATTTTTTATTCACTTGATCACGTTGTCCATATGCTTGGACACTGTTTTTTAGAATTACAATTTCTTACAATGTGCAACTAAAAAAAACTTAAAAAACTTTGTTTTCTTTTATAATTACAATTTATTGTCATGTGCAACTTAAAAAATATTTGGAAAACTTTGTTTTTATATGATTTTGGACATTATTTTATAACCTTTACCTTTTTCTTCCTTTTCCTTTCTTTCCTTTTCCTTCCTCTTTCTCTCCCTTTTTTCCCAAATCGAGTCTAGATAATTTACTTCCAAGAGTGATTCTTTTCCCACTAACTCCTAGAAGCATGTAATACAACTCTTGTATTGCTAACTTCCGAGAGTTATTCTTTTCCCACTAACTCCTAGAAGCATGTAACACAAATCTTGTATTGTTGCTAGTGAAATAATTAACCAAAGGTAAATGGAATGACTCCTCTAATACTAATTCAAGTGAACTTGCTAGTTCACTTCATGATAACATCATATATGTAAAGCAATCCTATATATCCATAATAATAATAATACTAATAATAATAATAAATTTTATATAATTATATATGAGATTTGATCATTGAAGAAGTGTAAGAAGTGCCATAAACATAGATAAACACATGTGATGGGTCATAGTTAATATCATTTGCAAGGTGAATGACTTATCATTATTACACATTAATGATTACAAAATAATTGTCTTACAAACTACAATTACATGATTTTCATTATTACATTAAATAATAATTACTACAGAGATAAAGAATCACTTGGATCCATCAAAATAGTGATTTAATCGCCTCATAACTGAGCATAGAAAAGGAAAAACTAGGTAGAATTCATAACTACTTGTATAGTTGTAAAATCGTCAGCTTTTCCTCTCTTCCCCTTGTTCTTTTTTACTTCCTTCCAAACCTCTCTAGAAGATTGGATAATAGCAAGTGTCATATTTGTTGTTTTGGTAGCAACGATGAGCTCCTTTTCTGATTTTGAGCTCTTTGATACAAGATATATTGTATTTATTATTATCATTTCATTATTCATTATTTCTTCCTCAATGATTATAGGAATTGCAGTGACAACAATCTCTATGTTTTGATTGGGGTATACGGTCTATGGAGGGTCGTCGTCCTATGTGAATCTCTTAGTCATTTCCTCATTTTCTTTGTTTAGGAGGTCCTTTTGGTCTTCCTCTTCTCTATTATCAAGAAAGTAGGGGACATAGGGCTACCAATTCCTTGTTTTAAACATTTTTCCTTTTGTCTTGTCTACTAGTGTTTTGGCCAGTGCGTAGCTACCTTCTAAATATCCTGTTTGGTTACATAAATGAAATTTGAAGGCAATGTTTTCATAATCAAGAATATGTGTCCACTAGAAATGTCCATTTTTCAGCTAGATGTGATCTAGCATCCCCTCGCTGGGGCCGATATCCACACAAATGCAGGTGAATGTCAAAATACCTTGTGTTATTCTCTCACTGTCTATTTTTATAGATACTCCCAATGTGTTTCTAATTTCTTCAAGTATTTCGTGGTGCCAAAAGGGAAGTGTTCGAAGACTTAGTGTTGCCAAAAATGAAGGGGAAGGTTTGGAAAACAAACCCACACATAAATTTTTGTTGCTTCCATGGTTGATGACTTGAATTTTGGGAACTAGGGAGTGGTGAATAATCCAACTCTTCCCGTGAACCACAATCCCTCCTCCATGATTTTTAGTTGTATTCTTTTGAGAAAGGGTGTATGAGGAAGAAACCCTTGAAGCATAATTAGATGTCACGTTCTTTGGTCAAGTTTGTGTAGATCCACTTGCATAGATCCTTATATTTAGGCCAAAACTATTAAACCTATAGATTACAACCTCCTTATGAAAATATGAGAACATGTTGTTTACCTGTGAGTTTTTGATCTCTAATTGTGGGTGTTGCTCCATATTTTCTAGTATAAGACCCAAGTAATGTCCCAACTAGAGATGAAGCCTTATCATGTTGTGCACCTCCTTGAGCTGCTTCTTTGTAAGAGGCATATGGGATGAATCTTGTTCCTCTGTGAAGTAACGATACTAAGAAAACAATGGAAGCTACGCTTAGCCTGTATTCTTTAAGGGTCCTCTTGTATTACAGAAGTTTCCCTTTGAGATGATCCTTTTCTCTAAAATTGGGAGGCCCTCATGTTGCTAAGTCTTGTTTTTGAGGCTCTCTACTAAGTCCTACTCCTTGAACAAAATCAATATTGATTTTCCTGCAAGAGCTTTATGAATATCTAAAATATCCTATTTTCCTTTATGCAAAACCCCTCCTAATCTAGATTTTCAATTAGATTTGTTGTGATGGGAGGTTTGAAAAGTGGAAAAATGGGTGGATATGGACATGAAAACTTGAAAACTCGTTTGAGAGATTGTTGAAAAAGGATTGGTTATTCTAACCACTCTAGCAAACCCAATAGGCGATAAAGACATTTATTTTGGTTAAATAAACTTCTATCCGAGTGAAACAAAGAAAAAGATCTTGAAAAATGAAATATTCAAGGCTTGAAAACCCACACATAGCCATTTGATGATCCTTTTCACCACTAGAAAAGAAATTTAAGAGGGACCATTGACCATAGATTTGAGAAAATAAAATACCAACTTTTGAAAGATTCATATTTTCTGAGGAAATACTTCTCATAAATATTTGGTAAACGCTTAAGTGATCCACGTAATGTGGTTCATCGTAATGTTAAGAAATAAAGAAAAATAATTACCAATAATTAAATCATAACAATAATTACCAATAGTCAAATCATAACAATTTTAGTCTCAATATTGTTCATTTAGTCTTGATGAGCAACACTTGTTGATTCAAAGCACCTGTGATTTCTACTTAAAGATTTTGCTTAATTCATTATAGATCACATAAACCTGAATTCAAAAATTAATATATCAATAGTATTACAATTTTTATTAAAGATTTATTTACTATCACTTTTAATAAGATATTAAATACAAAATTATTTATAGAGATTAAAAGTTTTTAATTAAAACAATATTA
>APFE031020119.1:64461-84072 GCA_000404065.3 Pinus taeda
CATTTTTTTCCCTTTTAATATTATTTCTTAATTAATTTCTTTTAATTTCTATAAATAATTTAGTAATTAATAAGTTGTCCACATGGGGTAGCTCAAGCGGCAATAGCCATGGAAATGAAGTCTCACCGAACCGGAAGTCTTGGGTTCAAATCTTGAGGTACCCTTCCCCCGTAGAGGGGTGCATAATGGACATGTAATTCGAGAGTCCCGCCCTAACTTACAAAAAAAAAAAAAAATAGTAATTAATAAGTTACACTAAATAGAGCTTTAATAAAAATAGAAATGTTATTAATACATTAACATTGGAGTTGGCTAATAGAGGGTTTGGCAACAAGAAACCCTTTCTGTTGTAGCCTTGAGTTCTCCTCCTACTCAGGTTTGATGATGCCGCAAGCCTCCATCAATCTAGTTGATTTTTTGATTGCATATTACATGTTTTTGCTACCTCTAGCTAGTTCATGAATCAAGTTATGATATTTTTGTAATGCTTTAGTGGGTCAACCTTTTACCCTTCATTGTTGTCTGTATGTTATAGCTTTCTTCTAGTGGAGTCTAAGTTTTGAGAAGGGAGTTGAGGGAGTGTGGTTGAAGTGACTCTTTAGTAATATTGACTCTTGGTTCAAACCTTTTTTTTCATTTTTCTGATGTTGTCGAGTTATGAATTCAGGGCGCAAGGCTGAGATGATTCCTTTTTCATTTTCATCTCCGAATTCATGCCTCTTTTTCTTCATTTGTAGAGGATCCATCACTACTATGGTACTACCTTTCATCTAGAATTTTGCTTCTCCTATACCTTAGTTTCTTTTGTTGGGGTTTCAGGATTCTGTTACTACCCTTTCTACATTATTGGTGTCCATGCTTGGTGTTTTAGTTCTCCCTAGGTCTTGTCATAGGGTTTGATTTCCCTAGGATCTTTTTGGGGATTTATTGGGGTTTTTATAGATGTTTTATGGAACTTTATATTTTGGAGGAATGTTCATATGCGAGATTTGAGCTCTTCTTTGTTAGTATGCCTTTTAGTTGATATGATTGTAATGTCCTCGTGCATGTGAAAAATGTAATTTGTCCCTATTTTCAAGTTGAATAAAGTTACAATTGTTTCCTTGGAAAAAAATACATTATCGTTATGATCTAGCCATTGGTAATTATTTTTCTTTACCTCTTTATACTATTTAATTGCATGATTGGATTAGAATCTCCATCAAAGTCCTAATGATGAACCATAATGAGCAGTTCGAAACACATTGACCAAATATCTACGAATGTGATTTTACCCAAAAAAATTCTTGAGAAGATACAAGCCTTGTACGTGGATATCCTTAAGTCGACAATGAGTGAGTTTAGATTGAGATATCATAACAACCATGTGTGTGGGTATCTGCTTCAATGTGAGTTGCAAACCAAAATTGCATTTGTGCCCTCTAGTAAGGTAGTGTAACCTAACCTCAGGAGTCTCCATATGTCCAAAAACACACTTTATGACTTATTCAAGGGTCACATAGTGGGAAATGGGTGACCATATCACCAGAGGAAGATACCATATCCATTCATGTCTAGGGCCAAAGGAAACAAGACCAAAAACCCCAATCTAAAATCTATTTTAGTGCTAGAGACAACCTCTTGTTCGATGACAATGATTAGCGCATAACTGTAAAGAGGAGAAACCTTAGTGCTCTACTCCATTTTGCTCAAATCCTTAGATTATATATATATATATATATATATATAACACGCATGGGGCATGGAGTAGATGGTGAGATGGCATTCTATTAAGACACTTTCTCGTGTAAAAGTCACTAGTTCAAAACTTCATGTGAAAAAATCCAGTGAGGCTAAGGGTAGGTGTGGCCCAAGACAGGTGTGATCTCTAGTTGATTTTGATAACTTAAATGCTTTTGGGTTGTAACTACTCAAGCCACATATTAATCATACAATTATCTTAAGATTCACATAAACTAACCATATAAATAAATAAATAAATAGAAATAGAAATATCAAATAAACCTATGAAACTTAAACATGGAATTTAAATATAAACCTCCTACATTTCCTAAATTCACATTAAGCTCTTATGTTTATATAGTTGGTGCATTTATATTTAAACAAAGGGGTTTTTTTGTGTTGATTTATATGCACTCATTTTGAAGGATTTGTAATGTTGATTTCTATGTTGCATTGAATTTTGCAAATGATTACGATTATATTTTTAAGAAATATTGACTTCATTATATGTTTCATATATATATATTTCTCGTCTATTGGTTCTAATACAAGATTAATATAGTCAATTCTATAATACATTTATTTAACAATTAATGTATTGATTTCAATCCTATTATGTAAGAGGATATATTGATTTTTCAAGGTGGACAACAATTTCCATTACTCTATTACATATGAACACAAATTTTGTGATTCCTATGGTTTTTAGGGAGAGAGCTATAATTTTATGTTTCAAAATAAAGTTGATTATATGATAATTGTTCAAAGAATATTTATTGATAGTTGAAAAATATAGATTAGTGTTGAAATGGTGGGAAACATTGTTTATCTACAATTATGCTATCAAATTTCTATATATGTGTAAATGCTAATCCATTTTTTCAATGATGGAACCCTTTAAGGGACATGGAAAAGCTATGTTTTTTTACTACCATGTTAAAAACCTACTATGAGATGGACTAGTATATATATATTAGTTTAGGAAGTGTTTCTCACTTTAGAATTTTTTTGTTTTATTTTTTTAAACATCTGCCAAAAGAGATAAGAATAAATATTCACATTAGTAGTGAAAAGTGAATCTTCATTTCGTATAGTGAATAATTGAAAGGTTATAAGCTATATAATAGATTCACTAAGAAATATGTGGTAATTAGAAATGTAAAATTATTGGAGGAAAAATATTGGAGTGACCAAGAAAATGAAACAATGAGAAACTAAAATCAATTTCTACAAATAGATGAATAGGTTGAATGTTCAGGACAACAATTTATCCTAGTAGGATTATCAGGGTTATAGGTACAAACACAAGAAGAACAAATTGAAATGTGTTCTTGTTCGGGCATTGAGTTAGTAGCTTTAGTGAGCAATTAAATACATACTCCTTATTTTACTAGTGGGTCAGTAACTTTGGTGATAAGTCATAAAAGAAGGATCTCGAGGGAAGCCTATGTGTAGTGCAATGACATGGATCAACAAGCTCACTTTTCCTTGTTATCCTATCAACCTACCTGTTCTGAGGAGGCAAGAAAATATGAGAATTCGGGACAGACCATGAATGAAGAGATTCAAGCCATTGAAAGGAATGATATTTGGGATCTTTTTGATCTCCCAATAGATAAAACGGTCACTAGTATTAAGTGGGTTACAAGAAAAAACACAATGAGAAAGGAAGGGTATATTAATATAAGGCAAGGATAGTTTCCAAAATGTTTCCTCAACAAACCAATATTGACTTAGGTGAAAGATTTTCTCCTATACCAAGGTTTGATACTACTAGAGATTTTTTAGCCTTAAAAACCTAGAACAAATTGTTAGTTTACCATATGGATGTCAAGTTATCCTTTTTGAATATTAATTTATAAGAATAGGTGTATGTATACCAACCATTATGATTTGAATTAAAAGGTTAGGAGTAAAATGTTTTCAAGCTAAGGAAAGTTGTGTAAGGATTGAAGCAAGCTCCAAGAGATTGGTATAGTGGAATTGATTCTTATTTTCTAAACAAAGGGTTCCACAAGAACTATGAATAAACCAGACTTTATAACAAATCACATTAGCAAGTTAAGTTTTTCATAGTTTGTATTTATGTTGACAAAATGCTATATACTATAAATATGATGTTATATCATTTTAAAGGTACCATGAAAATAGAGTTGGAGATGAAAATGTTTGGTCTCAGTAAATCCTTTTTGGGAATTGAATTCAAACAATATGCTCAAGGAATTTTCATATGTCAATAAAAGTATGGTATAGATACCTTAAAGAGCTTCATGATGGACAAATATAAAATAATAGAAGAAATTATTAATGTATGGTATATATACCTTAAATAGGTTCATGATGGGTCAATATAAACAAATAGAATCACCTATTGCAATAGGAACCAAATCAAGCTAGAAGGATGAAGGAATAATAATTGGCTCAAAATTGGATAAAAAGCTTGTAGGTAGTCTCATGTACCTTACTAGAATGAGACTTGATGTTATGTATGTAGTTAGTTACATTTCCAAACTTATGGAGACTCCCAAGGACTATCACTGAAATGTTGGAAAACAAATTTTAAGATATATTGTAAGTACAATTGATAATAGATTGTAGTACACCTTCTAAAGAGAACACTTCACATGATACAAAGAGAGAGGCTTTGTTGGTAGAATTGATGATATGAAAATCTCCTTAGGATATGATTTTGATTTAAGAAGAAGTTTTATCTCATGGGCCTCTAAGTAGGAACCAATTTTTTTAATATCCTCCATAGAAGGAGAATATGTAATAGATAGTATAACATCATGCAGTATAGTATGGCTAAAAAACTTTTAAAATTTCTTGAACATGTCGAGAATGACCTGACTTCTATATTTTGTGACAACATTTTAGCAATTGCATTGTCTAAGAACCATTTTTTTAACAAGAAAATAAAACACACTGACACTTCCTATGACTTAATTTGTGATCTTGTTAAAAATGGTGATATTTCTCTTCAATTTTGGATCTAGAGACAATCTCGAACACATCTTCATCAAAACCTTAGGAAGAATTATTTTTAGTTTCACAAGCTACACTTAGGCATTTTTAGTACAAGGAATGAAATATTTAAGATTAAGGAAGAGTCTTAATTATGTACTCTCTCTTATTGACCAATTATCAATAATTAATTAATTAGTTTTATTGTTTATTGTTAATAAACTTCCATTAGAATTTAATTAAATTACTTTTAACATTTTATGAGATCAATTCTTTGATGTTGATTATTTTCTATATTAATAATGGAAAAGATACCTAACCTGAATAGTTTTCAAGTTGACGACATACATGTCTCTACCTAATAAGTTAACCAATGTACTCTTACAACGAGGAAATAAAAAATGCACAATGAAATAAAACTATTTAAATGCGCACACATTGATTTCAATATATCATCTCCATCTTCGTGTTAGTTCTTTGAAAAATCAATAGCTATTGCATTGATTTCAAGTTATTACTTTAGTTTCCATGTTCATTCATTGTTTATAATGTGTCTTCATTAAGGTTAAAGTCAAACGGTTGCTTATATTTTAAGGATCATGTGTTGGTTCTAATGTATCTTTCATTTCATTTAGAGCATAATCTAGTTTTTTTTTTATTTTTTTTTGGCCATATTTTAGAATTTGTTTTATTTGAAATTTGGTAATTTCATTTGAATGATAAATTTGAGTTATGTAGTGTACATGATCTTAATGTCTAACTATTTCATAATTCTATAGTTCTATGATTTTATGGAGTGTTTAAAACACTAAATCTATTTATTATTTCAAAACAAATTTTTATTTAATATATAATTTCCAATATTTATACTCATTCAAATTAACATATTATGTTGTCTCATAATAATAATAATATCAACAAATGAATGAGCTAGATATGAATAAACATATTTTTATTATGAATGTTATATCCTTTTGATATAGGGTTAGGTTTTAATTATAATTACGGTATACTTATTTCAGTGATGACTTATTCTTATATCAAGTAAATGTATGACATATATGTTGACAATATTATCAATATAGATCTATTTTAAGTAATGATTTATTTTTTCATGTGCAAACTTTTATAGACTGCAAAATATAATGTGTAGTTTTTCATTGTTCAAAATGTATTTTTGAATGCTATATAGAGTATATTGATGAAAATGAGAATTTGGGGGTTGCCCAAAATCCCAATTTCTTTAAAAAAACAAGATCCTGGACCTGTAGGTTATAGCCCACTCAATTTTTTCGGAATCCTTTTAATCAATTTACCGTGGATCTTTATTAAATCTAGCATCATTCAATATCTGTGAGAGCTCCCATCTACCATTCTTCGGATCGGGCCGGAAGCGTTGAAGAGTGTTGGCTCTGCTCCCATGGGTAATGTTCTTGAATCAGTAAGCATATATTTAGCAATGATTTTTCATGATCATGTAGAAATTCTACCAGTGCGACACTATGTTCCCATATTGTGCTGGAAACATAACCCACAACCCACATACCCTTTCCTTCTGTGAAGTTTTCCACGTACCATGCTGCAGAAAAGCTTCCAGCTAATTTGATAAACAGAGAATATCGGTCGTTCAAACCCTAACACACTACTATATAATACAGCAAGACGAGGTAGATTACTGTTGGTTTCTTTTCTATGATTGATCTACCAATGAATAAGATAAGAGATCTCCAGCACATGCAAGCGAATATGAGAAATATCTGCGTCTGTTCATCATTTATATTAAAGATGCTCTGCATTTAGTCAGGAGCCCGTTCGCTCTCCCAAACACATCAAATATATTTTAAGAAATAATATGTGACATCCATGCCCATATATAACAATTAGACAATATTTAGATCGCCAGATCAATAGAAATGCAACACAGGATTTATTCAATTATAAAACTCACATAAGCGTACACAACATACAGTATACCCAGGTTTACATATTACACAACCGGTTACAAAATTAAGGCATTTCAGCCTTAAAACGAGCTCACGCTCGGCTACATTTTGACACTCACAAAATTCCTCACAAACAGATACCTGTCTCACACCCTATCACACTATACATTTATATAAGATGCATTAAGAAGAATTGATAATATCTTCTCCTAGTTTTTCTACAATGAAAGCTCTCCAAAAGCGTGCATGGCTGTTAACAACTACTTTAAATCCACTTTAAATTTGCTTTTCTACTTTAAAACAGGCTTTTCTCTATTCTGATCCTTTGGTCCAGGTTTGCTTGCTTAGTTGTTGGGTTCTCCCGCATCACACTCCCGAGGCACAAAAATTTATGACCTCCTCGTCATATGCTTCCCGTCTTCGTAATATCTTCAACTTGTGAGCTACAATCAACCTCTGCAACAGCAAGTCCTCCTTGTTGCCTCTTACCTCACCAAGCTCTTCTCTCAACTTGGTCTTTTAGTAACCGCTCTAGGCTATTGCAATCTTCTCACCTTCCTCTGCTTCCTTCTTCCTTCTGGCAGGAATCCTTTCCGTGCTCTGATACCACCTGATGAGAATGAGAATTTGGGGGTTCCCCAAATCCCAATTTCTTAAAAAAAACAAGATCCTGGACCTGTGGGTTATAGCCCACTCAATTTTTTCGAAAGCCTTTTAATCAATTTACCGTGGATATTTATTAAATCTAGCATCATTCAATATCTGTGAGAGCTCCCATCTTCCATTCTTCGGATCGGGCCGAAAGCGTTGACGAGTGTTGGCTCTGCTCCCGTGGGTAATGTTCATGAATCACTAAGCATATATTTAGCAATGATTTTTCATGATCATGTAGAAATTCTACCAGTGCGACACTGTGTTCTCATATTGTGCTAGAAACATAACCCACGGCCCACATACCCTTTCATTCCGTGAAGTTTTCCACGTACCATGTTGCAGAAAAGCTTCCAGCTAATCTGATAAAAAGAGAATATCGGTCGTTCAAACCCTCACACACTACTATATAATACAGCAAGACCAGGTAGATTACTGTTGGTTGCTTTTATATGATTGATCTACCAATGAATAAGATAAGAGATCTCTAGCACATGCAAGCGAATATGAGAAATATCTATGTCTGTTCATCATTTATATTAAAGATGCTCTGCATTTAGTCAGGAGCCCGTTTGCTCTCCAGAACACATCAAATATATTTTAAGAAATAATATGTGACATCCATGCCCATATATAACAATTAGACAATATTTAGATCGCTAGATCAACAAAAACACAACACAGGATTTATTCAATTATAAAACTCACATAAGTGTACACAACATACAGTATACCCAGGTTTACATATTACACAACCGGTTACAAAATTAAGGCATTTCAGTCTTAAAACGAGCTCACGCTCGACTACATTTTGACACTCACAAAATTCCTCACAAACAGATACTTGTCTCACACCCTATCACACTATACATTTATATAAGATGCATTAGGAAGAATTGATAATATCTTCTCCTAGTTTTTCTACAATGAAATCTCTCCAAAAGTGTGCATGGCTGTTAACAACTGCTTTAAATCCACTTTAAATTTGCTTTTCTGCTTTAAAACAGGCTTTTCTCTATTCTGATCCTCTAGTCCACATTTGCTCGCTTAGTTGGTGGGTGCTCCCGCATCATATATATAGGACCAAATGAAAGTTTTAACCAAATAAACTTATTTTTTTCATATATACATAATTTGTTTTAAACGATATGTAATATATACATAATTGAGATTAAAATATCTTAAGTAACATTAAATTAAAATGTTTTTTATTATTAATATATTTTTAAATATATATATAAATATTAATTGATATTAAAATATTTTATTTTAGCAATATCAATATAAATTAGTTAACTTAGATTTTGAAATAGTTTATTTAAATATATATTTTAAAAGTATAAGATTTAAATATCTTAATTCAATTTTTTTATTACAATCTATACTATATTTTTATTTAAAACATAATTTTTTTCTTTATTTTAAAAAAAGATATGGTAACTCTCGACATTCTCTTATAATAAAAAATAAAATATAAATTATTAAAAAATCAAAACAAATTAATAATTAACCAACAAAATTAAAAAGGAAAAAAAATTCAAAAATCAAAACAAATTACTAATTAATCAAGCATATTAAAGAAAAGAAAAGAAAAAATAATAAAATAGACCTCGTAGGATATTTATTACAATACCTTAAAATAAAGGTTTGAATGGTCTTATACTTAAACGTTTCTTCACACGTTCAACAGAGATGCAAAACTTAACCGTATGGATTTGCACATAATTCATTATATACATTTTATTACCTTTTAATATTTTCATGCATTACTACTCACATTATTATTTATATAACTTTTGAAATAAATTTTAAACATATAAATTTGGAAATAAAATATTTATAATTAAAATGTGTTTAAATTGAACTTTTTGTAAATAAATAAATACATAATATTTATCTATATAGTAAAATAATAAAAAAAAAATAATATACTAAATATGATTTAAGCACCTTAAGTATTATAGTAGAGCTAGTAAAATTTGCTCCAACAATAATTTAAGAAAATATATTAAAAACAAGTGAAGTATATAAATAATATAGAACATAGTTTATTATTATTATTTAAACTAATTACATTTATTTTATTTTTTTAAATAAATTACACTATAAAATTATCTAAACTAATTTAAATTTATATAACATAAAATTTATTATGTCCAAAAAAATTAATTTTTTGGAAATAGAAAATTGAGATTTATTATGTTGAGAAAAGATTAAATTTTTAGAAATGTAAAATTTTCTTCAAATTCCCCGGCTGCGGGTGTTAATTAACGCATTGAATGAGGAGGTAGCCTTATTAAATGGCAAGTGGCCATCCGTTCCATCCAAATGGACCGAAGCCTTGAGAAGCCATCACCTCGGTCCGGCCAACAGGTATGCGAGCATTAATGGTAGGCGGAAAACAACTGGTTGCAGAGGTATATTGGTCGTTTGCCTTGGTTCGCTGATAAGAGGAGTTCAGTTGGAAGGTGCGGGAAGCGCCATTGTCTGTTGGAAGCTTTGTATTGTCTCTATTGTGAGTGGTGCGTTCGGCTCTTGGATGACTGCACCGTGGGTGCATGAGCCAAGACTCAGACCTCGGCCCTCGGCTCTGGAGGCCCTGGTCTCAACCCTAGATTTTCCGAGAATTCGCGGCTCTATGTTATGGTTTAGTGTATTGTGTGTCATTGTGTTCTTTTTAAGCACAGTCCGTGAGCGCCTTCGACCTCCAGAAGCTCTGAGTGTCGCGATGTTTCAGTTCCTCTGTGCCCCTGTTCGAGATTTGGCCCTTCGGCACTTTGGTCATACCTCATTCTTGTCGGTTCAGCTCTCTGGGAGCAATTCACCCCGTGCATCTCCTTAAAAGGCTCGGCTCTCGACCTGTATGGTAAGCATTGATATTCGAATTCGTGTTCCATTACCTGTTTCGCATATGTTGTATAAGTTGTTGCACGGGTTTAGAATCCTCGGTGGCGCAAAGCATTCGCGGCCTCTGGGCAGAATTGGTTCTTTGTTGGTTACAGGATGCCGCGTGAGAGGTTACGTGGCGCTTGCAGGCGGGGAGGTTCAAGAGGCAGTGCCAGAGGTCGGGCTTCATTGCCACGTTCCTGGGCATCCTTCGACTCCCCGTCGGAGGAGATTAGGTGACCAGGAGCTTGAAGAGGGCACGGAAGAGGCAGAGGGCGGGGAAGAGCCGCGGTGTGTCCGTTTGATTCGCACCCATCAACCCGCTTCAGGTTTCCATGTGCTCTGGACAACGCAATCTACTATGTTTCAGTTCGCATTGAAAAATGTGACCATGATGATAGACCAGAAGCCCCAGCAGAGCCTCGGCCACCCTCGCCTGTTCAGGGTCCGCGATTATAGCCTGCGGAAGCCTCGGGTGCGCTGGTAGGGAATAGAGCTGGAACAAGCAAGCCTGCGAAGGACGACGCGCCATACACAGACTCGAGTGCTTCAGACCCTTATGCCTGTCCAGTGGTGGGGGAGCAACCAGATCCATATGCCTGTCCAGTGGTGGAGGAGCAACCATCCACCTCCGTGGATGCCTAGGCACATTGCATGGTCATTCTGTGGGTTATGGACACACTTTGTTCAGTTTCAGGTTGTCGAAGTCACAGCTATAGTTAGTAATGGGAGTCAATTTATGATAGTTTTCAGGTCGCACCACTCAGTTTTTTGTATGTCAATTATAATATCTGTGTCTGTAATGTTTGTGTCTGTCATGTCTGTGTCTATAAACTCCTCCCTCGCCTCGGCAGGGAGTGGAAGGTCCAGTTTTATGTTGGTTCTAGCTTGGGGACAGCGGAGAGTTTCATAGTCCCTCTTTTTCTCCGGCTCAGTTTCAGTCTCAGAATGTCAAACTGTTCAAATAGCCAACTCTTTGTGGTGGATGTAACTCTCTCTATAATCTTTTTTGTACTATAATAGAATTAGCCTCCTCAAATTATTAATCCAAAACTATTAATTTTTATAATAATAATAATAATTAAAAAAGTTATTATAAATTCTGGATCATTTTAGATTCTTTGTATTAAAAAGCATTAATTTTTATTTTATTGAAGATATGAAATATTTACGCATCTTCTTATACTCGAAAGTAAAATAAGCCTCTCCACCCCATGGATATGTATTGTAAAAGCACACGGATGAAATTTGTTTGGATGCATCACGCTATTTAAAGACCTGCATGGGGAAAGTATCTTATTTTCTCGAATAATCGGTTGAAGTTACATTATTCTTCGTTTATGATAAAAGTAGCTCAAAAGCCCAGATATAATATAGCATCATGGGCACCAAGGCCTGTCACGATGAAGTATGCTGGAGTTGTTCTTTTTATTATTAAGGGTATCTTCTTTACTGATTGATGGTTCCCGTTGCTAGGATTGTTAGTTATAGTTATAATTTATTATTGATAGTTCCTCTGGATTCATTGAACAAGAATCGGAGGCAGCATGTCTGACCAACCTTCTTAAAAAAGTCACAGGACGCTAAACTCTACGTTGAATCTGCGATACATAATTGATGGACGTGTCGATACGACGAGAACGAGGGCAGATGCCCACATGCCACTTTGGATCCGGCACATGGATTATGTTCCCACTGTTAGCCGTGCTCCAAGGAAAATAATCACTGTTAGCCGTGCTCCAAGGAAAATCCTCGATTTTGCAGATTTTATGGACATATCATAAGCTGAGGGAATTATTACTGCCCAACCCTAACTCTAAGACATGGCACATTAGTTGAAACTGATATATATTTATGTGTAGATTGATGGAAATGATCGTGCAGAGTTTTGATTGCTCGTTGTTGCTCAATACTAGGAGCTCTGATTGCGAAACGGTGAACCTAAAGATGGTATCCAGGACGGAGGAGGAGGAGAAGGTCACGCAACCCAAATCAAGGCAGTGTTGAAAACGTAATTTCAACTGCGCATAGTGGAGTAGCTTGGAAACTTCAGCTATGAGCGACCACAGATATCGCATCGGCGAAATAACAGTGACTGACTTATAAAGGTTTTTTATGTTTGCGATGAGCGATCGCCGATATCACTATCCGCGTATTGCTATCGGCGATAACCAAATGGGCAACCTTTACCATGAGATAAGTTGCGACCCGATAACTCTGACCCGACGAGTATTCAACATTTTATTTAATATTATTTCGGTTCCGCCACTAGCTCGCTTTTTGTTTTTTTTGTATTTTAGGCATATGTTATATATATATGATCGGAGGTATCGGCCCCTATTGCAATCGGCATATCACAATCGAGAAAACCAAGGGTGCACAATGTTTCATATATGTGTGCCATGCGATGAAGTCTCGACCCGATGGGCTCCGAAAGTCAAACTAAAGCACAAAGCTCCAAAGTGAATTTGACGTAAAGTAAAAGTTTCTTTAGCGCCAGTTTTCTGAGTAGAACAGTAAATGCAATTTATTGTGGGTTAGTAAGTTTTGGTGAAACTTTTAATTTTATCATTGTTATTTCAGCGGGAGTATAGGCACAAGTAAAAGCCAGTAAAATCATTTAATTTTTATTGTTTTTTTTTACGGGAGGATGACAAGTAAAAACGGATGTATGTTTTTGGTAGTCACATATATATGTAATTTTTTTTGGTTCATGTAGCAATCGAAAAGGAAGGTACAACAATGTGTATGTAATGTTCTATGTATGCAAAGGGATGCACGCAACAGCGTGATATATATATATATATATATATATATATATATATATATTATATATAATTTTTCACACAAATGTAAATTGTTAGTGGTGAAATCCCTCTACGAAAGAGGAAGATTATAATTTGTAACAACAATTTTTTATTAATGAATAGAAATCCTTGGTGTTGTTTGAAAACTTTGTCTCGTGCTCAGAATTTTCTTTTGTTTTGTTTTCGCTGTGTTAAAAATCCTGTGGAGAAAACAGAGCATTGTCTCTGTGTGCAAGTCCTTTTTGTTTTTGGGATTTTACCAGAAAAATCCCCAACAGTGGTATCAGAGCTTGTTGAGGCTCTTTCAAGACATTCAAAGAAGCTGAAGGAAGGAATTTTTTGGCTGCAGTAAATCTTCTCCAGCAAAGTGAAGTCTCAGGCAAAAGGATTCAGGTATTCCTCAAAGTTTTTTTTGAGTAGCTGCTGAAGAAACAATCAATTATTTTAATACACAGTCAACCATTTTATAGCATAGTCAAGGAGTGCTAGAATGGCCAGCACGAGCACAAGCACGGGTATGTTTAATCCTCAATTCCCACAGTTCAATGGGAAAACTATGACTATTGGGCAATAACCATGAGAGCCCTGTTTGCCTATCAAGATTTATGGGAATTAGTTCAAGATGGTTTTGAAGAACCACCAGATGAAAATGAGTTTAATAGATTAACTCAGGCAGAGAAAGATCTATTAAAAAGAAATAGGAAAGAAGGATTGAAAAGCCCTTGTATTTTTGTATCAAGCAGTGGACCAGAGTGTGTTTCCAAGGATAGAAGCAGCGAAAACATCCAAAGAAGCATGACAAACTCTCAAGACAACCTATCAAGGCATGGAGAAAGTGAAGACAACAAAACTACAGTTGCTGAGGAGAGATTTTGAGAATCTGAACATGAAGGAGTCAGACAATATTGACTCATTCTTCACACATGTGATTGGTTTGGTCACACAGATGAGGACTCATGGAGAAGTTCTTGAAGAAAGGAGGATTGTGGAGAAACTTCTAAGGGTCCTACCCTCAAAGTTTGATGTGATTGTCACCACCATAGAAGAGACAAAGGATATCTCAAACTTTTCAGTTGATGAGCTTCATGCATCACTGATAACACATGAGCAGAGGTTGAGTAGAAATGAAAACTCATCTCTAGAGCAAGCCTTCACGACCCAGATGTCCTTTGGAAGAGGAAGAGGTCAAGGCAGAGGAAACAAAAGAGGAAGAGGGAGAAGCCAGAACAGAGGTGGAAAGAATAGTCCAGTAAATGCTCAAGGAAGAGGCAACAATCCAAATCAGAACCAAGGCCAAGGCAGCAGCTAACAAAGTGGACAATATCATGCTCAAGGACAGAGGTATGAAAAATCCAATGTCCAATGTTATTATGTAAAAAATATGGGCATTATGCCAATGAATGTAGGAAGAAACATCATGATGAGTAATACTTCTAGTGCAAATATCACTAGAGAAAATATCAGCCAAAATAATGTTTTATTAGCTTGTAACATGGCTGAAACAAACAGTGAAGATATATGGTTTTTACATTCCAGTTGTAGCAACCATATGACAGGAAACATAGCCCTGTTTTCTGCTTTAGATCAAAATGTGAAATCAGAAGTTACACTTGGGACTGATAGCAAAATTTCTGTTATGGGAAAAGGAGAAGTCAAAATATTTAGAAAGAAGGGTGAAAAGAAAACCATAGAAGATGTCTACTATGTCCCTGGAATGAGATGTAACCTCTTAAGTATTGGACAACTTGTCCATAAGGGGTACAATGTTTTCTTTAAGAATGATGTATGCACCATCATGGATATAGCACCCAGCAAAAGATGTATTGCTGAAGTGAAGATGACAAGGAACAGAATGTTCCCTCTTAGAATAAGAGCATATTTGAAAAACAAAGAAGCAATTGCAGCAGTCACCCAAGAGACTTTCTAAAGTGTGCCAAAGGATGAAAATTGGTTGTGGCACTTGAGATTTGGACATCTCAACTTTGGAGGCCTTAATTCGTTGAGCAGAAAAGGAATGGTAAGAGGATTACCATTGATAGAGAAACCGGACAACCTTTGTGAAGGTTGCATATTGGGGAAACAACATAGAGAAAGTTTTCCAACAGGGAAAAGCATAAGGGCAAAGGCACCCTTAGAAATTGTCCACTCAGATGTATATGGACCGATGCAAACCCCATCAGTAGCAGGCATCCAATATTTTCTAACATTCATTGATGATTTTACTAGAGAAACTTGGGTTTATTTTCTAAAGAACAAAAGTGAAGTGTTTGAAAAATTCCGAAATTTCAAAGCACTTGTAGAGAACCAATGCGGGCTGCATATTAAAGTTCTTAGAACTGATAGAGGAGGTGACTATATCTCCAAAGAATTCCTACGATTTTGTAGAGAAAATGGAATTCACAAGAAATTTATAGCAAGGTACACCCCACAGCAAAATGGAGTTGCTGAAAGGAGGAATAGGACCATCATGGATATGGCGAGGAGCATGTTGAAGGCAAAGCATTTGCTAAATGATTATTCGGCTAAAGCTATAAATTGTGCAGCATATATTTTGAACAGGTGTCCTACAAAATTAGTGATGAATAAAGTGCCTGAAGAAGCATGGAGTGGGAGAAAGCAAGGAGTCACCCACATGAAAGTTTTTGGATGTGTAGCTTATGCACACATTCCAGATCAGCTAAGGAGGAAGTTGGACAACAAAAGGGAGAAATGTCTTTTCACTGGATACAGTGAAGAATCTAAAGCTTACAGGTTGTATATCCCATCTACCAAGAAGTTTTTTGTGAGTAGAGATGTTCAATTTATTGAGGAGGACGCTTGGGATGGAAGCATAGAGAAAACAGTGAATGTTAAAAATTGTTTGTCTCATGATGAAAATGATGAGGAGATGGATGAAACACATCCTCAAACAGCAGCACCAACACAAGGACAGCAAGCGACACCCTTGAGGAGAAATGAAAGTGCTTCTCTAAGCACACCACAAAGTGGAAGTTCAAGTGCATCTTCAAGCACTTGCACACCGAATGAAAGAGGTAAGAAATCTAGAAACTTGAGTTACATTTATGATGAAGGAAAGAATTCCTTGTTTGCCTTGTATTGTCATGTTGATGACCCTATTCATTTCGAAGATGCAATTAAATATAAGAAATGGATAGAAGCTATGGATGAGGAAATGAATGCCATAGAGAGAAACAAAACATGGGAGTTGGTTGAGTTACCAAAAGGTAAGGAAGTCATTGGAGTTAAATGGGTCTATAAGACTAAGTGCAATGCTGAAGGCAAGATTGAAAGACACAAGGCAAGGCTAGTTGTGAAGGGATACAAGCAGCAGTATGGGAGAGACTATGAGGAAACTTTCGAACCGGTTGCAAGAATAGAAACCGTGAGAGCAGTGCTGTCCATAGCAGCACAAAACAAGTGGAAATTTTACCAAATGGACGTGAAGTCAGCATTCCTAAATGGAGTGTTAAAGGAGGAGGTCTATATTGAACAACCTCTAGGCTATGAGAAGAAAGGCCAACAACACAAAGTATGCAAATTGAAGAAAGCTCTTTATGGGCTGAAGCAAGCACCAAGAGCGTGGTACAGTAGGATAGATTTCTATCTACTGGAAAATGAGTTTGAAAAATGTGAGGGAGAACCCACCGTCTACATCAAAGAAAAGGATGGTAAGATTTTAATTATTGTGTTATATGTTGATGATGTGATTTTTACAAGTAATGATGACTACCTCATTAAAAATTTCAAATCAGTCATGAAAGAAGAATTTGAAATGATTGACATGGGTTTGTTGAGATACTTCTTAGGAATAGAAGTAGATCAAAATGAAAATGGAATTTTTATCTCTCAAGCAAGATATGTAAATGAAGTGTTGGGAAGATTTAATATGCAAGAGTGCAAGGCAGCGATCACTCCCATGGTAATGGGATTAAAACTCAGCAAAGAGGACAGCAGCAAGGATTTTGATCCTAGCTTATATAAGATCATAGTTGGAAGCCTCATGTATTTAACAGCAACTAGGCCAAATATAATGTTTGTTGTTAGTTTAATTTCCAGATTCATGGAGAGGCCAAAGGAAGCACATTGGCAAGCAGCAAAAAGAATTTTGAGGTATGCCAAAGGTACTAAAAGTTTTGGCATCTTATATAATGTCTCAGAACATTCAGATTTAGTTGTCTACAATGATAGTGATTGGGCTGGAAGTATAGATCACCGGAAAAGCACTTTCGGTTATGTTTTTCACATGGGTTCGAGAGCCATTTCATGGGCTTCTAAGAAGCAGTCCATTGTAGCATTGTCTACAGCAGAGGATGAATATGTGGCAGCTACAGCAGCAGCATGCCAAGCAGTGTGGATGAGAAGAATGTTGAGGAGCTTAGGCCGGGAGCAGGCAAAAGCAACAGTGATTTTTTGTGACAATAGCTCAGCTATTGCATTATCAAAGAATTCAGTGTTTCATAACAGAACGAAACACATTGACATAAGGTTTCATTATGTCAGAGAATTGGTAAGCAATGGAGAAATGATTTTACAACATTGCAGCACTCAGGAACAGGTAGCAGACATTTTGACAAAGCCATTGGATCAGAAAAGCTTTGAATTTTTGAGGAAGCGTTTGGGTATGATTGAATGCCCAGTAGTTGAAATTAAAGGGGAGTGTTGAAAACGTAATTTCAACTGCGCATCGGGTGAAGAAGTGGAGCAGCTTGGAAGCTTTAGTGATGAGCGACCGCCGATATCGCATCGGCGAAATAACAGTGAATGACTGATAAAGTTTTCTTTATGTTTGCGATGAGCGATCGCCAATATCGCTATCGGCATATCGCTATCAACGATAACCAAACGGGTAGCCATTACTATGAGATAAGTTGCGACCCGATAACCTAGACCCGATGGGTATTCAACATTTTGTTTAATATTATTTCGGTTCCGCCAGTAGCTCGCTTCTTGTTTTTTTTGTATTTTAGGCATATTTTATAATATATATGATCGGAGGTATCGACCCATATTGTGATCGCCATATCGCAATCGGGGAAACCAAGGGTGCACAATGTTTTATATATGTGTTCCATGCGATGAAGTCTAGACCTGATGGGCTCCCAAAGCCAAATTAAATAATGACTAAAGCACAGGGCTGCAAAATGAATTTGACGTGAAGTAAAAGTTTCTTTACCCCCAGTTTTCTCAGTAAAACAGTAAATGCAATTTATTGTGGGTTAGTAAGTTTTGGTGAAACTTTTAATTTTATCATTCTTATTTCAGCGGGAGTATGGGCACAAGTAAAAGCCAGTAAAATCATTTAATTTTTATTGTTTTCTTTTACGGCAGCATGACAAGTGAAAACGGATGTAAGTTTTTGGTAGTCACATATATATGTAATTTTCTTTTGTTCATGTAGAAATCGAAAAGAAAGGCACAACAGTGCGTATGTAATGTTCTGTGTATGCAAAGGGATGCACGCAGTAGCGGGAAATAAATAATATATATAATAATATATATAATATATAAATATAATATATAAATATATATATAAAAAATTTTTCACACAGATGTAAATCATTAGTGGTGAATCCCTCTCCGAAAGAGGAAGATTATAACTTGTAACAACAATTTTTATTAATGAATAGAAATCCTTGGTGTGTGTGAAAACTCTGTCTCGTGCTCATAATTTTCTTTTGTTTTGTTTTCGCTGTGTTAAAGATCCTGTGGAGAAAACAGAGCATTGTCTCTGTGTGCAAGTCCTTTTTGTTTTTTGGATTTTACCAGAAAAATACATCATTCAAGAACACAGTGACGGAAGAAGATACTGCGATTGCTACAGGCATCTTCCTCTTGGCTTGTATTGCATTGTCTGTGTAAGCAATGCAGATGCCACTTCAAATATTATGTTTACTTATCAATCGATGCTTCTCTTAGACTTCATGTAGAGGTTTTGAAACTAACGCAGCAAGTGCTTTGAGCATCATATGTATTGTGAAATGGGATTAACATTTAATTGATAAAGGATAAAGGTTGTGAAGATAAAGCGTTATATATATTAAGGGTTTTGAGATTCTTAGCTTATTTATATATATGTCAAATTAGCTATAAATGTATATATATGTAAAAATAACATACCTAAACACTTAAAAGATACAATAGTAAAGCACCTAAAAACTACAGTTACAGGCTACATCTATAGATGTTGAGCAATGTAACCCCATGGCCATTCCGCTTGTGACAAAATAAATAAATTAGAAACCATTTTATAATGTCAAATAAGTCTGACTTTCCCTCCTGTTATCTGTTACTATAATTTTTGATACGATTTTTGTAAAGGGGTTCATGCTGTTCTTCACGATTTTTTGTTTTTATTTTTTAAATTGTTGCATCTTATTTGTTTTGAGTTTTGGGGTATGGATTCACTTATGTATTGAATAATTTTTATTTGAACAAGTATAATGGACTTTTATTTTTATTTTAATCCATGTTGATTTCAGTTTAAAAACTTATTTTAAGCTACTGAAAATATTATGTTATGAAACCAGCTTAAGAAAAGATAGAAAAGATAGATCAACGCCTTATAATTCAGCCTCTTCGAGGGGGCAACCTCCTTTGCATTACATAAATGAACAATTCTTCGATGATACAAATGAAAA
>APFE031020119.1:85386-115324 GCA_000404065.3 Pinus taeda
CCTTTCTTGAGAGTGCATCTGCCACCACATTTTGATTCCCTTTTTTGTAGATGATTTCAAAGTCGTAACCCAATATCTTTGTGACCCACTTTTGTTGCTCTTCAGAGGATAATCTTTGTTCTAAAAAGTATTTAAGGCTATCATGATCCGTTTTTACCTTGAAGTGTCTTCCCATTAGGTAGGGCCACCATTTCTTAAGTGCATGGAGTATTGCCAACATTTCCTTCTCATAAATAGCTTTGTGTAAAAACTTTCCCTTGATTGGACGACTTTCAAAAGCAATGGGTCTTTCATCTTGCATTAAAACAGCACCAATTCCATTTCCTGAAGCATCACATTCCACAATAAAGGTTTTTGTGAAGTCCGGTGTAGCTAAGACAGGTGCTTGGCACATTGCCTCTTTAAGATGTTTGAAGGCCTTTGTTGCTTTTGGAGTCCATGAAAATGCATTTCTTCAATAATGTTGTTAGAAGTGTTGCTATTCTCCCATAATTCTTAACAAACTTGCGATAATACCCTGTCAACTTGAGAAATCCTCACAGATGCTTTATGGATGTGGGGATTTTCCATTCCTTAATGGCTTTAATTTTGCTAGGGTCTACCTTAACTCCTTCATGAGATATAATGAGACCTAGATATTCCACCTCTTGTACTCCAAAGAAACATTTGCATCTTTTTGCATATAATTGTTTCTCCTCCAATAGTTGTAGCACCCTGTCAACATGTTCAACATGATCCTTCCAAGACTTGTTGTAGATTAGTATATCATCAAAAAATACTAACACAAATTTTCTAAGGAATGGTTTGAAAATTGAATTCATCCAACCTTGAAATGTTGAAGGTGCATTGGTAAGGCCAAAAGGCATGACCAAAAATTCATAATGACCCTCATGAGTTCTAAATGTTGTTTTCGGAATGTCTTCAATCTTCATTCTGATTTGATGATACCCTGAACGACGATCCAACTTGGTGAAGTAAATTGATCCCTCTGGCATTTCTGCAACCATATGTTCAATTTCACTCTTTTGGACATAGGGATATCTGTACGGCCTGATGTTTGGAGGAACACTTCCTGGAATCAAAAGAATAGTATGATCATGATCACGCATAGGTGGGAGACCTTGTCGCTGATGCTCGATGTGATCTTTCACTGCTTGAACCTTTTTCTTCTTGATATGTCCTTCTATCTCTAGAGTTTGAGGAGTGGTAAGTTCTTCCAATCCTTTACAAGATATGGTTGGATTCATTTCTTGATGCTCGATGTGATCTTTCACTTCTTGAACATTTTTCTTCTTGATATGTCCTTCTATCTTGATAGTTTGAGGAGTCGTAATTTCGACCAGTGAATTACAAGATATGGTTGGATTCATTTCTTCTTTATTGATGTGATCTTTCACTTCTTGCACCTTTTTCTTCTTGATATGTCCTTCTATCTTGATAGTTTGAGGAGTGGTAATTCCTGTCGATGCTTTACAAGATATGGTCTGATTCGTTTCTTCTATCTTTGGGGTTGGATCCTGGCGTATATCCTCTTCTTTCAATGTTTCTTGATCCTTTTCTTCCTCTTCTTCATACTCTATGTAAAATAATTTCTTATCAAGACACTTATGACCTTTAGCGCATTTGCTATCACAATTGTAACAAAGCCCTTTTTCTCTTTTTTCTTCCAATTGTTGTGGTGTAACCCTTGTAGGTTGTGGAAGGCTAGGAGAAACAACACTTCCATCTTCATAGCTGTGAGGAGTAGAATTCATTGTTGCCATATTTTTACTTTCTAGTATGTCACAAAGCCCTTTTACTCTTTGCAATTGTTGTGGTGTTGCTCTAAAGAAGGTGTTGCTCTTTGTATCCTCATAATGTGCTATCATTTCCTCCATGAAAATTGACCATGTGACAAGTTTTTTACGAGAACAAAGCCCTTTATACCATAAAAATTGATCTGGTTCTAAATATGAAGATGCAATACATACCTTTTGTAACAGTTGTACACCATGTAGATCAAAATATTGCTCCATTTGACGTATCCAATTTACCGGATCCTTGCCATCAAACTTCTTCATCTTGCTTTTTCTTGATTTTAGGAGCTCAATCTTGAAATGACTGTAGCTTTGTACTTTCAGACCTTTAAGCTCTAAAAATAAGACCTGTAGTAGTCCTCTATGTCCTCTTTCCAATGCCACCAGTCTAACCCCAATTGGATTCTCCAATGAAGAGTTATGCCAAATCTCCCACAGTGACCTGATTATAGACTAATTCAGTAGAGCGAACTTGTACGACGTGCCACGTGTCACTGTTTCAACCTTAGACTCTTAAAAATATATAAATGAAAACTACATTCCGTCCTCTTTCTTTACCTTCTGACGAAATTTCAATCCGATGCTCAGAAAGAAAGTTATGATGATTTTCCCTAAGTCACCTGTTTTGAGTGTAATTCAGGAGTCTGCAAAAAGTCCAACTTCCTCAGCTCATATCTCCGAAAATATCCTGCGAAACGCTCTAAAATTCAGACCCAAAGCGCAGCGCCAAGTATTCTCAAATGGGTTTTTTTTGCAACTTCTGAAACGTTACAGACAAGAAGTTATAGCGAAAATGCCATGATGACTTGTTTGGAGCAGCGAAACCCTAGAATCCAAAGCTCTGATACCAAATGTTATGAAACCAGCTCAAGAAAAGATAGAAAAGATAGATCAACCCTTATAATTCAGCCTCTTCAAGGGGGCAACCTCCTTTACATTACATAAATGAACAATTCTTCGATAATACAAACGAAAGACCTCATTTCTATATATAGGAGTCTAAGGGCTCATAACATAATCAGAGCCGACATAACAATAATAATGTAAGGGCACAATAATAACAATAGTGGGCTTCTATGGGGCACAATAGTAACAATATGGGCACTACATGGGTACATCAATATAATAAGGGGGTTGTACTAATAACAATAAGGGGTTACACTAGTAGTATAGGGGTCTAACATATTATAATTGGCGAAAAAAAAAATTATTTTAACAAGTATAATGGACTTTTATTTTTATTTTAATCCTTGCTGATTTTAGATTAAAATCTTATTTTAAGCTACCAAAAATATTATAATTGGAAAAAAAAAAAACAGCTGCTTCAGAGTTGTTTGGCAAGAGTATTGTGCCGGTGCTAGTATTCGAGTTAATTTTCCAGACAATATCACTCAGCTTGTCTTGGACCTGGCAGATGCTTAAACGATCTGGCAAGGCTTGAAATTCGAGGCCCTGAATTGAAAAATGTTTATTACAACCTGGAAATCTACATATAGACTTCACTTGAAACTGTAACACCCTTGAGTGCAACATTTACCACAGTGATTTTGATTACTTATTGTAAATATTAAACTCTGGGCTATGTTTTTAATCTTTTCTTAGAATGAAAAAGCATAATTAATTAGACTTTAAAAGAATTCCAAGAATCTCCAAAACAATTAGAGAAAACAGTTGAAGGAAACAATTTTATATGATCCTTCTTGCTTCTCCTAGGGAGGACTATGTTTTCTGTGTAGAAAAGTGTTAGGAAAGATCAGCAACTATCTCACAGTGTTGGAGTACTATTGGCCTAAGGTTATTCTTGAGCTAGTTGTGAACCCAGTGGAACTCCTTTGGTGAAATAGTTGACATTTTATTATGACAAAGAAGTCTTCAACTACACAAAACCACTGTTTTGGAGCAAGGATCCAGGGGGACATCCATGATGTAATTTCCTGACTAGTGGTTGGGAGGACAGTTTTCTAGAAGTAGATAGGTTATTTAGGAAGATTTGAGTAAACTTTTGATATTCTAATTTACAAAAGAATTTTTCTTACTTAAGTAGGCAGAATTTGATTTCTATTTGATTCCTATAAAGACAGACTCTTATATTATTAGAGTATTCAAAAAGCCAAATGAAAGGAATGCTAGCCTATATAATTACATTTACATACAATTGATTTTCTATTAGTCTTAGTGCAGTAGCAATAAAGGATTTTTATGGGTATTGCGGGGAAGTAATAACCATGCATTCCATTCTCCTAAATAGCTTGTATAAAGTTATAATAGAACAGTGGAATAAATACAACATACTTCTACATTTATATCATAGGAAACCCCAAAACAAGAACCCCTATAGGTTGACCAGCTTACAAATAATTGAATAGTAATATTTTCGTAATAAACTAGCAACCAATGGTTACACAGAGTAAAATATAAACATAGCACAAATGAAAGTACTACTCATACATTAGCACAAAACTACTCTTAGATTTATTCTTGTAGCCTAGTGGCAGTGGAGAGCAAGAATGGTTCTGAGCCAAAAAAAACAATACATGGAAACCAAGATGGCTAATTTATTAACCTTACAGTGCAGTAATAAGAAATTAAAATGAATCTGAGTTATTATTATTATTTTAATTGTAGTCGCAAGAGAAAAAATAACTTAATAGTCGAAACCTTGCCATATTGTTAAACGGAAACAAAAATATACCATGCACATATTTAAGTCCAATATATATAAATATAAACAAACCGTTCAAAGCACAAGAATGAGGTTGTAGAGACCTTTCATTACGACCAAATGGGGGAGAAACCCTCTTATAGTTTCAACTGAAGATTTGACAGAATACATAAAAGAGGTTTTACTATGAGAAAAACCCAAAAGGGCGAACTCAGAAAGATTGTACCCAAAATGGGACAAAGCCCAAAGTCATAACAAATCAAGTTCAAATAAAATTGACCCTCATAGGGTGGTGAAGGTTAGCCATTTGGAAAGTTACAAACCCAAGCCATTAATTGTCTCCAAGTTCACACGAGAGAATTTATTAAGGACCTGGAACTCGAAGCACCATGGAGAATGGCCATGACATCAACAACGCCATAGAAGCCCAGTTAGGCAGTGAAGACCCTTCACTGTGTGCAAACCATGCACAAATAATAACACAAAGGGCCATAAGAATTCGAATGAGGAATGAACCCATGAAAACTAAACAGGACACCTAACATGCAAATCAAAGTACGTGAGATACTTAACTGCTTGAAGTAGAACCACTCGTTTTCCATTCCTATGTGCAACCAAGGTAGAGAAGGTTGCTTGCCCATGGAAAACCAAGAAGGAAGGGTAATATTAGGTAAAGAAGGTTGCTTGCCCATGGAAAACCAAGCAGGAAGGGTAGTATTAGCATAAAATTGAGGAGAACAAACCTGCAATACCTCCATCCAATTTGCAGATAGCTTGAAACATCAACCTTGCCAGAGATTTGACAGAGCATAAACCTTCTCGGGCAGAGACGAAGGTAAAATCCATTTAATTAATTGTAGAGGAGGCAGATCCCAACCTTGGAAAAAGTAGCACAAAATGAAAAAGGGGAAACAAGATTTAGCATCTCCGTTACCCTAACAACTTTGAGAACCCTCACCATCATTGGATTAAGCGCCAAAGGATCAATGATGTTGGCTATCACCAAGTGTAGTCCACCGATGGAGTGGGAAATTTGAGCCGAGGCTAGGTTTAAAGAAACATGTAATATCACCATCATAAACCATTAACCCAAAACCTTGTAATGTTCCAAGTGCACATCTATTCATAGCATAAGGACATGGTACATAATGTCAAAGAGATCCAATGTATTAAATAAACCCAAATCAAAAGCCAAATATTAAAACTGGTACATTTAATACAATCAATTCACTTAATACGAGATTTAAAGTTATGAACATTGGTACATCTAAATCATTGGTTTAATAATGGTTCATCTTCCAAATAATATAATGTTACTATGTGTTAACACTGCATTTCTTTTAATTTTTTTTTTACTTTGTGAAATAGTTAGAGCCAATACATGTTACAGGTGGTATAAGAGCCCAGTTTCGAACACTGAGGCCAATAATGGGAAACTAAGAAAACAACTTGAATTGTATTAATGCACAAATAAAGAAAGAAAGAAAGACTGAGGAAGGATGCGACAAGGTGTAGGACCTCAGAATCAATCCAAAACATCATTTGATGAAGGGAATCTTGAATTATGTGTGTAGTTGGGGGAGGAGTCCCATCAAGCAAATGTTACACTATTAGAAAATGAGCAACAACTATGAGTTGAGATGATTAATTTGAGGGTGCATAATGAAAAACTAACACAAGACAAAGAGCAAATTCTGAAAAGTTTATTTGATAAATAGAATGAGCAAGGACCTAATCCCAATTCCGCGAGATAAATAAGACCTAAACCTTGAAGAAAGATGAGGTCATGCTGAGTTAGAAGGAAGGTATGAAAATGTTTTTGAAGGAAAAGGAAATAAGAAGAAGAAAATATAATTGCAAGGAAAGTTTAAGAAGATTAAACTGCGAAATTTTGAAGGAGAGGCTCAGGAAGCAGTGGAATCCTGGATAATTAATATGAATAAATACTTCCAGATATATGAATATTGAGAAAACCTTAAATCTTGATTGGAAATATACCAACCGCATTGTAAAACCACCTTGTGGTGGGAAGAAATTAAAACCGTAATGAAAATAAATGAACAAGAAGTAACTTTGGAAGAGTTTCAAAAGCATTTTAGGGATAAACATCTAACTAAAAGATTCTATGACCAGAAGGAAAAAGGAGTTCCATGACCTAAGGTTGGCTCAGTTGACAATGGATGAGTTTGTAACCTAATTCAGCTCCTTATTAAGATATGTTCCATACATTCAAGAAAAAAAGGCAAAGGCACAGTGTTTTACCAATAGCCTAGCTCTCTTTATGACATAAATACTAGAATTTGATAACCGAAAGAAAATGGATGAGGCAATTCGAAAAGCTAGAATCTAGTTTGAGCAGAGGAAGCAGAAAGGAGAAGACACTCGTAATGGTTCATTTGAAAAAGGACAGAAAGGTTTGCTGGAAAACAAAAACATGAAAATTGCATGAGGAAGGAATATCCACTGGAAATTCTAGACCAAGTTTAATGGAAAAGGATTTCAAAAAAATGGAACTCAACTGGAAACTAAGGAAACATAAGTGGTAGATAAACCAAAAAATAGTTAGCAGTAAAGGCCTCCTCTGCAATGCTCAAGGTGTAGAGAACCACAATATTACAAAAAATGTCCTCATCGCACATGTGTTGATCAGGTTTCCAATGTACAGGAAGCCTCTACCATGGCTGAGGTAGCAAAAACATGCATAGAATAAGCGCAACCTTTGATGATAGTTATGCTAAGTATCAACCCGCTATGGTGGAGCTAGAAGGTAAGATATCTAGCCATTCTGTTTCTATTTTAGTAGAACCTAGTGCAAGTTTAAGTTATATTAGTCCAAGGGTAGTGGAAATCTATCATATAAAACCTGTGAAATTTAAAAATCCGTGGTTGGTGCAATTAGCTACAGGAGCTAAGCAAAGGGTGAATGCTAAAATTGAAAATTGCTCTGTTAATATCGAAGGCCAACAAACTCAAATCAACCTAAAGATATTACCTTTAGGATGCTAGTTAGAATGAACTAGTTAGAAAGAAATGGTGTGTGGTACACTTTAAAGCCAAGACCATTAGCTTCTAAGTGAAGAAGGAACCCACCATGAAATTCAAGGAATTAAAGGAGCTTCCAAGATTTGACCCATCACAGCCAACCAGTTGGGGAAATGTACTCGAAAAGGTTGTCAAATTTATGTTGTATAAGTGCGATCTCCCAATTCAAACGATAAGACTCCTTCTCTGGAAAATCTCCCCATAATACAAGATTTTGTTTATTTATTTCCAGAGAAGATACCTGGTTTACCTCCTAAGCGAGACATTGATTTTATCATTGAATTAGTTTCAGGAGCAACGCTTGTATCCAAAACTCCTTATTACATGAGTGTACCCAAGTTGACATAAATCAAGATGCAGTTGCAAGAGATTCATGATAAAGTTTATATCTGACCCAATGTATCACCCTCAGGAGAACCTACACATTTTATACGGAAGAAAGATAGTACCTTACGATTATGCATTAATTACATGCAATTAAACAAGATCGCTATAAAGAATAAATACCCCTTACCTCATATTGATGACTTATTTGGTCAGGTTAAGGGAGCAAGTCTGTTGTATAAGAAAGAATTACGCTCTAGATATCATCAGATCTAGATTAAGGATGAGGATATTTGTAAAACAACATTTTGAACTCATTATGGTCATTATGAGGTCGTGGTATTGACGTTTAGGCTTACTAATGCTCCCGTTGCCTTCATGAGTCTCATGAATCATATATTCCATTCTTGTTTGGATAAATTTGTTTTGATTTTTATCATTGAAATTATGATTTACTCCAGGAACATGGAAGAGCATAAGGAGCACTTGAGAATAGTGTTGCAAACCTTGCGTGACAACCAACTTTATGCTAAGTATATAAAATGTGGCTTCTTCAAGGATTAGATTCAATATCTAGGACAAATAATTTCATCGATGGGTATAGTGGTGGATCTAGAGAAAATCCAGACTATTATGGAATGGTCTATACCTAAAAATTTAGCTGACATGTGGTCCTTTATGGGGTTGGCAGGGTATTCTCAGTGTTTTATAGAGGGACTTTCTGGAATTTCATACCCCATCACTCCCCCCCAAATGAAAGGTAAAAATTTTGATTGGAAAGCTAAATTCCAACAAAGTTTTGAACAACTAAAAAGGGCATTAACCACCTTCCCTGTATTGAAGATAGTTGATCCAGAGAAAGAATACATTGTATGTACAGATGCAATCTTGGAAGGAGTATTGATGTAGGAAGGGAAGGTAATAGCTTACGAATATTATATGTTAAAAGAGAGTGAACAACGATAATCCACTTATAATATGGAACTAACTACGGTGATTCATGCACTGAAGATTTGGCGAGATTTCTTGTTGGGAAATAAATTTTTGTCAATGAAAGATTATAGTAGCCTAACTAGTTTTTCCAATTAACCTAATTTAAACGCTGACAAGTTAGATGGACTACATTTCTGAGCAAATTTGAATTCGATATAACACACATTAAAGGTAAAGAAATCTGAGTGGCTAATGCGTTGAGTAGAAAGGCACATTGTGTTTATGAAATTTCTTACAGTAGGATGAGAACTAATTTTTTTGCAAGGATTAAAGAAGTTGCCCAATAGGATCCTGAATATATTTTTCTATGGAAACATGATGAGCAAGAAAAATACTCTAATCAACAAACTGATTATAGTATTGATGGTAATGGCCTATTACTCTTTAGAGGAAGAATATTTATTCCTAATCAAAGTTCCATTAAACAATTTATGTTGGATGAGTTTCATAAGAACCCATATGCAACTCACCCACGCTATAAAAAATTATTCTTTACAATTAAGAAAGAGTGTTATTGGCCAGGAATGAAAAAAAATGTTACTGAATATCTAGCAATGTGCTTGGAATGCCAGCAAGTAAAAACGAAGCATCAACACCCTGTTGGGTTTCTCCACCTTTTACCCATACGAAAATTGAAGTGGGATAAAATTACATTAGATTTTGTCACCGAGTTACCAAGGAAAAAAAGAAAAAATGACTCCATACTCATGGTAGTAGATAAGGTAAGTAAGACAACTTATTTTTTACCAGTTAAATCTACCTTTAAGGTAGTTGAAGTTGTAGACATTTTCATGAGGAAAACATTTCAGTTGCATGGAATACCTCGAGGGGTGATCTTGGATAGAGATATAAATATTACATCAGCATTCTCGAAGGCCGTTTTTACCGGATTGGGTACACAAATTCAGTTCAACACCACTTATCACCCTCAAACTGATGGGAAGACTGAAAGAGTTAATCAAGTGATGGAAGACATACTCCGCATGTACGTGATGTAGCAACCAACTAAGTGGGAGGAATACCTCCACCTCTTTGAGTTTTATTACAACAACAACTATCATGAATCTTTAAAAAATGAGCCCTTTTGAAATATTATATGGTAGGAAATGTAGAGTACCTATTAACTAGCATATCCTAGAAGATAAATTGATTTTTGGACCTTATATGCTAGCAAACATGGAGCAAGCAATTAAAAAGGTTCGTGAGAATTTTAAGACTTCCCAAGATAGCTAGAAATATTAGCATGTAAGAAAAGGACCTTTAAGGAATATCAAATTGGGGATCACGTATATATCATAGTCAAATCTAAGAGAAGCACCTTAAGATGGGGCGGTTGTGCTAAACTGGCACCTAGATATTGTGACCCCTTCCAAATTCTAGAAAGAATTGGGTCGGTGGCCTTTTGACTAGCACTACCCAGTCATATTTGGGTTCATATCGTGTTACATCTATCTTTACTAAAACCATATGTATATGACCCTAGACATGTAATTAATTAGCAAGAGGTACATATAATTATAGAAATATATATATGTTTCTTTTATAGACATACTATCATGAAAGATACATGTGATGAATTTGTTCTAATCGATCATATGGTGGTACAAGTCGAACCAAGTGACAAAATTTTAGCAAAACCCCTACATATTCTCTAGGAGAGAGAAGTAATGTTGTGGAGACAAGTTATCACCCATGTTAAAGTGTTGTAGCAGCACTTTAGCCTTGAATAATATATCGGGAAAGATAGGGACTTTATGCTTAAGGGTTATCTGGAAGTATTTCGAAAAACTAGAACAACCATCGAGGAGGGTGTTTAATCAAGAGGGGAAAGATGTAACACCCCAGAGTTCAACATTTACCACAGTAATTTTGATTACTTATTGTAAATATTAAGCGTTGGACTATGTTTTTACTTCTTTCTTAAAATGAAAAGGAATAACTAATTAGACTTATTATGTTAAAAGAATCTTAAAGAAAAATTCCAAGAATCTCCAAAATAGTTAAAAAAAGCAGTTGAGGGAAACAATCCTCTTCCTTCTCCTTGGGGGGCGTGGGGGACTCTGTCTTTTGTGTAGAAAGGTGTTAGAAAAGGTCAACAACAATCTCACATAGTGGGAGTAATGTTGGCCTAAGTTTGTTCTTGAGCTCGTTGTGAAACTATTGGAACTCCTTTGGTGAAATAGTTGAGATTTGAAATAGAGAGAGAAATCTTGAGGTTCATTTAGTATCCTCAACTACAAAAAACCATTTTTTTGGAGCAAGGAGCTCTGGGGACAGCTAGGATGTAATTTCCTGACTCATGGTTGGGAGGATGGTTTTCCAAAGAGTCCAATCATACATAGATAACTGATTTAGCAATATTTGATTAAAGTTTTTATATTCTAGTTTACAAAAGATTTTTTCTTACTTAAGTCAATAAAAGGTGTGAGGAAAGGTAGACTTTTATTTCTATTTAATTCCCATAAAGATAGAATAGTACATTATTATAGCATTCCAAAAGTCGGATGAAAGGAAAGCTAGATGATATAATTACATTTACAAACAATTGATTTTCTATCAATCTTAGTGTAGTAGCAATAAAGGATTTTTATGGGTGGTATGGAGAAGTAATAACCATGCATTCCATTGTCCTAAATAGCTTGTATAATATTATAACATAAGAGTGGAATAAATAAAACATTCTTCTACATAAAAATTTAGAACTAAAATAATTTACATCGTAGGAAACTCCAAAACGAGAACCCATGTTAGTCAACTAGCTTACAAATAATTGAACAATAACATTGTCATAATAAACTAGCAACCAGTTGTTCCACAGAGTGAAAGATAAACATAGCACAAATGAATGTAATACTGATAGATTAGCACAAAGCTAATCTCAGATTTATTCTTGCAACCTAGTCATGGTGGACATTCGAGAATGGTTCTCAGCCGAAAAGCAACAATAAATGGCAACCAAGATGGCTAATTTATTAATCTTACACGTGCAATAATAAGAAATTAAAATGAATGTGAATTATTATTATTCTTTCAAGTGCAGTCACAAGAGACAAAATAACTTAACAGTCGAAACCTTGTCATACTGTCAAAGGAAAACAAAAATATATGATGAGTACATTTCAGTCCAATATATATAAATATAAACAAAATGTTCAAAAGCCAAGTGCCAGGTCGTGGAGACCTTCCATTACCACCTAATGGGGGAGAAACCGTCTTATAATTTCAACTAAAGATTCAACAAAATACATAAATGGGGATCTAGTGTGAGAAAAACCCAAAAGGGCGAACTCAGAAAGATTGTAGCCAAAATAGGACAAAGCCAAGAGTCATAACAAAGTAAACTCAAATGAAACCCTACCGTCCCACAGTGACCAAGGTTAACCATTCAACATACTACAAAACCCAAGCCATTAATTGTCTCAAGTTCACATCGGAGAAGTTATTAAGCACCTAGAATTTGAAGCACCCTGGAGAATGACCACGATATCCATCAACAATGCCACCAGAAGTCGAGTCAGGTAGTGAAGACCCTTCACTATGTGAAAACCCTGCACAGATAATAACACAAAGAGCCGTAAGAATTTGAATGAGGAATGAACCCATGGAAACCAAAGTGGAAGGCTAACATGAAAATCCAAATACATGAGATACTTAACTGCTTGGGAAATTTATGTGAAGAAGAGAAATTCCTAAAGTAGAATTATTTGTTTGTGGTTCTTGTCTGCAACCAACATAAAGAAAGTTTCCTTCTAATGGGAAACCAAGAAGGAAGGGTAATATTAGCATAAAAATGAGGGGAACAAACCGACAATACCATCCACTTCGCAGACAACTTGGAACATCAGCCTTGCAAGAAATTTGATAGAGCATAAACCCTTTCGGGTAGAGACGAAGGTAAAAACTAGTTAACAAGTTGTGGAGGAGGCAGATCAAAACCCTCATGACAATAGAGCAAAATGATAGAGGGGAAACAAGGTTTAGGGTCTCCATTACCCTAACAACTTTGAGAACCCTCACCATCTTTGCATTAAGCACTAGAGGATCAACGAAGTTGGCTATCGCTAAGTGTAGGTCACTGATGGAGTGGGAAATTCGAGGTGAGGCCAAGTGTAAAGCAACATATAACATCACCATTATAAACCATAAACCAAAAACCTTGCAATTTGCCAAGTTTGTATGTATTCGGACCATAAAGCCATGGTACATAATCCCAAAGAGATCCAATGTATTAACTAAACCCAAATCGAAAACCAAATATTCAATTTGGTACATTTGATATAAGCAATTCATTTAATACGAGATTTGGAATTATAAACATTGGTATATTTAAATCATCAGTTTCATAATGTTGCATTTGTCAAATGATATAAAGTATTATTTGTTAACAAAGTACTATTTGTTAACATTGGAGTCAATTTTTTTATTTATTTTTTACTTTGTGAAATACCTGGAGTCTAGTACATGACACTAGCCTGACCCCTGATACCTCATAAACACTTATAATTGACAACCAATTTGGAAAGAAAATTAAGAAACATTCATGGACTTGCGCAGGTAATAAAAGTCGAACGAGTTGTGAGTGATTAAGAACAACTCTGATTCATTTTCCAAGGAAAATGAATAAACGGAGTTTGTGTATGTTGATTCTTGATACGCATATTTTCATTGTCAAGAAAAGTGTAAAACCCCAGGTCCCATAAAATTATAGCATATTATATTAGGTGTCCCAGTTTGAAAAATTGTTATTTTCTAAGTGTGGTTATTTAGAATATTAGGTGTCCCCATTTGAAAATTGGTTAGTTTTTAAGTGTGATTTTACCATAAGACACTTCCATCTTAAAAAATCCTTGATGAAAAGTTCAATAGTCAAACTTATAATTTCAACGAACCCCATCAATAAACCCTCGTTGATTAGAGTTGCATAATAGTCCATCTCAAGAGAGTGTTGCGTTAGTGTAAGTTTTTTTACGGATACTTAGCCTATTAGGATGAATTACTACCTTCCCTAAAATTTTATTCATCCATGTCACATGCTTTCTGATTGACGTAATAGATATTCAAAATTCTCAGTATATAGAAGAAATGTGAAACTCTTTATACTGTATAGATAATGGTGTATAATCGCTGCAAAAATGAAGTATTACTCTAAATGGTAAATCGTCAGTACCCCATAACATTCAAATCGATTTGGAGATGTTTGGATTGTGTCACTATCAAGTTGCTTTCCTTTGAATGACTTGTAAAATTGTTTGCCGATGCGAATGCATTGCTGCTAAAGGAGGCAAGGTAATCAAGGTTCGAATTTGATTTCCATCGTTCAATTGAATTCTGTTACTAACAAGTCGCCTTCCCTGAATTGCCTTGTAAAAACACTTTCTCAAAGGAATGTGTTGCTTCTAAAGAACGCGTTGTAATCAGGTTGGAATTTGATTTCCATCCTTCTTATGAGAGTGCGTAAACTAAAAATCGAGAAACTGTTAATTTTTTACAGTTTTTTTCATTCTATCTATTTTAAGGTTCTGGAAGCCAGTAATTTATTGTTTGTAGCTTGATTATTTTTATACACTAATATTCATTTATATTGTTCAGGCATTACTTTTTTTTTGATAGAAACGCAATGTTCGTAAGTTGAAAGTGAAACATATCCAAAACTAACGAATGTCCAAATTAGAGAAACGTCGTTGATAAGAACCAAGAAAACGGGCAGGAAAATATTATAAAATGTATTTTTGAAATCATCGAATAATGTAGTACACCTAAACGAACCAATAGCTCCTCTCTTAATTATATGCACCCTTTGTAGTCCGATGCTTAATCTCAACTATTGTAATGAATTCAAAGTAACTGAGCATATTGAATGACATGCTTAAGATGCTTATTCTGAATTATTGGGGTGAAATTTGAAATTTAAGCAACTAAAAGACATGATTGTGACATCAATGTTTACAAAATTGTGCAAGTTAACTTTCCTTGAAGCTATAATTGTATTATTTAAATGACAAAATGGTAAGCTGAGCAGATCATGTCCCTGGATGTGCAGAGATTGCATTGGTGGAAACACATAGAGAATAGATTCAATATTGACAATGGAGTGAATAACTCTTTTTATCATTGAGTAACAACTAAATAGATTATAAAAGAGATATGGAAATGACAATAATAAATAATTGAAAAACATCCCAACTAAAACTCAACTAAACTCAATTAACTTAACTGAATTCAAATTGCCTATGACACCTAACTCACAGTGAAATTAATGCTATCAACATCGCTTCTTAATCTCATATGTTAGAATTATTGGCACTTAAAATTCCCAAGTGCTCTCTTTGACAAAAATCAAGAAAGATAGTTCCATCATTGGAAAACTCGTGAATGAAATGAAAGTTTGTGTCAATGTGCTTGTTATGTTTGTGAAAGACATGATTTATGGATAAAGAACTCGCAGAGCTATTATCACAGAGTTGGCTCCTTTTGAACATTTGAAGGATCCTTCAATAGCCTTCTCAGCCATACTACTTGACAAGATGTTGAAGTAGCAGCTACATACTATGTCTTTGTCAAGGATATTGAAATATTGGGTTGTTTCTTAGACTCCCATGATATCACATTGTTTCTCGAGTGAAAATCATACCCTTAGGGGTTTTTCCTATCATATGAGTATCATGCATAGTCATTATCATTGTATCTTAAAAGTGAACAATCTTTAGAATGTGTGTAGAAAAATCCATACTCTAGTGTCGCTGCAACATATATTAAGATTCGTTTTGCAACCTTCCAATGGGAATTTTTGGGTTATTCCATAAATTTGGAAACAAAACTAGTTGCAAACATGATATCAAGTTTAATGGTAGTGAGATACAATAAACTACCAACTAGAGTTTTATAGAAAGTAGAATCAACAATGATCCTTCATCTTGTTTGCTCAGTTTGGTGCCTAGAGCAATTTGAGTGTCAACTTGTTTGCATTTGATCATTATGAACTTGTAGAGGATATCATTGACATACTTTTGTTGATAGATGAGAATGGAATTAGGAAATTGTTGAATTTCAATTCCTAGGAAGTATTTGGTGAGCCCTAGATTAGTCATATCAAACTTTGCTTACATTGCAACTTTGAATTCTTCTAACATCATATTACTTGTATAAACTAGATCATCAACATAAAAGCAAACAATGAGAATTTTACCTTCATGAGCTTTTGCATAAAGAGTTGGTTCATGGTTGTTTTTGCAAAATCCACTTTTGATAGGGTAAGAGTCAATTCAAATGTAGCAAGATGGGGGAGCTTGTTAAGGATTTATTCAACTTATACACTTTATTCTTCTGTCGTAGAACACCAATTCTAGGGGGTTGATCCACATAAACCTCTTCCAATAATATTCCATTTATGAAAGTGGATTTTACATCAAGCTGAAAAAATTGCCATTTATGTTGAGTTGCAATGGCCAGACTAGATGTAACTGTGTCTAACATTGCTACTGGATAAAAGGTTTCGCCATAGTTATCTCCAAAATGTTGTGAGAATCCTTTGGAAACAACCTTGCCTTGTGTTTCCCAATTTCTCCTTTTTCATTTAGTTTAGTCTTGTATAGCCACTTGACACCAATGTTGGTTTTCTCTTTTGGGAGATCAACTAGTTCCCAGGTCTCATTCTTCTTTATGGATATGATTTCCTGATTCATTGAGTTAGCCTAGTGTTTCTCTTTTACTGCCTCTTCAAAATATGTTGGTTGATAGGAAAGAAAGACAAATATATTTTATTAATCAAAGTCATGCTCCTCCTCCTATATTTTACCTTGATGCTTCTAGTTTTATGATTATCTTTTCAAGATGATGAATCACTGCTATAAGAAGTACCATTTTCAGAGCTTTGTGTCACTTCTTGTACCTGCAATCTTGGAAGCCTTAGCAAATAAACAGACCAATTTATCGATTTGATCAGACCGAGATTTATTTTCTTAAAAACTTATCATCTCCACTTAAAGAAAATTTCCTCATGAGGGGGTTGTAGAGTCTAAAATATTTTGATTACTCACTATAGCCTACAAAGATACATTTTTCAATTCTATTATTAAGTTTCTTTCACATCTTCTCAAGAACATGTGCAAATTCTACACAACCAAAATTTGAAACGTGAGATACATTCACCTTCTTACCATCCCAAGCTTCTTGGGGTACTACATCTTTAACATTGGTTGTTGGAGATTTGTTGGGAACATATACTATACTAGCAACAACTTCACCCCAATAGTTATTGGACAACTTCTATTCACAAAGCATGCGTCTTGCCATATTTGTTATTGACTGATTTTTTCCTTTTACTAATCCATTCTATTGTGTAGTGCATCTTGTTGTGTTCTACATGATGATTCCTTGTTGTCGACAAAATGTTTTCAAATCATTGGAACTGTATTCTCCTCCTCTGTCCGAACTGTACTTTTAATGGGTTTCCACTTTGATTTTATGATTTTTCTTTGAACTCTTTGAATATTGAGAAGGTATCAGACTTATGTTTCACGAAATAAACACATATTTTCCTGGTAAAATCATCAATAAAGGTTTGAAAATAAAAACTACCACCAATGGACTATGTTTTCATTGGGCCACATATATCTATGTGGACTAGATCAAATGGTTCCATTATTCTAGTGGAAGATGTGGGAAAGTTGTCTCTTTATGCTTTGCTAAAATAAAAAATTCACTGTCGCAATATTTTTTCATTCACAACAGGAAGACCCGTGACCATAAAATATTTTTGAAGAAGAATTAGACTCTTGAAGGGAATATGTCAATACCTAAAATGTCATAACCGTGATTCATCTAACCTTCACACATTTTCTGCAAAAGATTGTGAAAATTTTTGACTTCTAAGTGTCAAGGGAAACATCCTATTCTTGGTTTTTTCTACCTTTGATATCAATCTTCTATTGGGATTTTTCTCATAAATATAACATATGGTCCCTTGGAATATTACATCATAGCCATGTTCCATCAATTGACCTACACTAATGAGATTATGCTTAAGATGTGGAACATAATAAACATCAAGTGTATGTGTTTGTTGATTTTGTTTAGTGAGAAGAAGAATAATACCTTTCCCTTTAGCTTTTATACACGAACGGTCTCAAACAATAATTCCAAATGTTATAGCAACATCAATGTAAAAGAGCAGATTTTTGTTAGCGATCATATGGTTGTTGTAGCTACTATCTAGGAACCAAAGGTCCTTATTGTGTTTTTCTTCAGAAAGATGTAAGGAAAAAATATGGATTCAGAGGATTCTCCTTCATTGTTGGAGATATGGAAACTTCCTCTTTATTGATCTAACTGTTTGTTTCTGCATTCATATTCATAATGACCAAATTTCTTACAATAATAACATTGGACATTATATTTTCTCCATGTTCTACTCCTCTATGTTTAATTTTGTGAAGATCTCGATTGCTCTTTTGTATGATGATGTTTTGTAGATCTAGCTCTACCTCTACCTCGCTTACTACTACCACAATATCCTTAGCCTCTACCTCTTCCAAGAGAGACTTATGCTTTGAAATCTTGTTCCATGGAATATTCTCCCCAATTAAGTCTTGTTTCGTGTGCATTAAGCGATTGAGTCAATTGTTCTACTGACAAAGTTGTTAGATCTTTGGACTCCAGAATCACTATTACAACAATGTCATATTTATTTTTGAGGTTTCCAAGGATTTTTTCAACTATCTTGTTATCTGCAATGGTTTCACCAATAAGTTTGATTTGATTGACTATGTCCATGACTTTAGTCATGAACTCATCAACATCCTCCATGTTAGTCATCTCCACGGTTTTGAAATGAGCACATAATGTTTGCAATTTAATAGTCTTCATTGTATCATTACCTTAATACACAACTTTTAGAATATCCCAAGGTTCCTTTGCTGTTGATGTGTTGGTTATATTGTTGAAGATAGAGCTATCGACTAAATTTTGTATCCAACATTTGGGTCGGTGCTCTTTCTTTCTTAGTTCAACAATTGCATTCCTCTTATTATTAGTCATGACTACCAATTCTTCTTGGGTCGACTCTAGCTAGGCATTTTGAAATGTATCCTAGTAATATTGGGCTTGCAAAAAGGTTTTCATACATAAAGATCAAATTATGAGTCATGAGTATCAATGCTTCTTGGGTCGACTCTACATAGGCGTTTTGAAGTGTATCCTAATAATATTGAGCTTGCAAAAAAATCTTCATCCCTAAATATCAAAACTTATATATCTTAACAAATAAAATTAATATCTTTAGCAAAACACTCAGAAAAACAAATTTCTTTTAACGTGAATATATACATTTTTTTAATTGAACTAAATTTAATTAACTGAACAAAATTTAAATTGACCATAACACCTAGCATACAATAGAATTAATGCTCTCAACAAAAACAATTTCAAATTTATTCTAAAAATCAGTTTAAAAAATGTAGTTAAAAAAAAAAGCAAACTATTCAGTTTTGTTAAATGTGCCAACAATGCTAAGGCGAAGACTAAAGGATAACTATTAAGTGCCAAAATTTAGAAATCGACATGGTGAATATATTAACAGTGTTAAAGAGACAAAATGATTTGGCTAGAGTAATCATATTTATTAATGTTGTGAAAGAGTCAAAATAATTACATTAGAGCAATCATATTTATTAATGTAGTTGATATATATTTATTGGCAAGCATTTAATAAGTGGAAAATGCTATTAATTATTAGTAATTACATTAGTAATTTGATGCATGAGCATGCGACTTAGAGGGAAAAAGTCTCTCAAATTATTCCAAAAAAAAAAAAAAAGAATCTACATGGAAGGTAGTGGGGTCCTTTAGCCTGCAATTTCTATGTTTTTTTTAGTTAAAAAATGGGATAAGAGTAGAGAATAAAGCATGTTATCTTTTTCAGTTTAAAAATTAGGATAAGGGTGGAGAATAAAGCTTCGCGCTTTAAATCATTATGTAAAAAGGAAAAAGCCTTCTTTTGTAAAAGATAAGGTCTGAGAAGACCTATCCCTTATGGATGTACAAAAATAAAGTGCCAGCAAAGCTCTTATTAGAGAGGAGCGATGCCAGAAGTATCATTATGGAAATTCTCTGGCGTTTCTAGCAATGGTTTTGTGATAAAATGTTTGTATAATCTATTATCCTGGAATTGATAGTGTGGAGGTGTTTGACTGTTCTCACGTTAATCATATTTTACACTTTCAATTATATGCCACAGGCTTTAATATGAAATTTTGAAGTCGTTGTAATGTTGAGGAAATCCACATCTTTTAATATAGGCGTAATTGGTTTGCATGTAATAGAATTAACTGTGTAGTGAAGCTTCTTGGGCGACAGTGGGCGGACAGGTTCGAATCTCACAGTATTCTCCAGCGAAAGGAATTGTGTATTCTTATACATTTATACGCGTGGTTGTTTCATTGTTTCTTTGGTCAAATTCTGAGTTTGCATACATAGAAAGGAGCGTGGTGTTCCTTGTTTTATCATTTCCTAGCTGTCTGTCGGTAGAGCAGTTCTTTATTTTACTTATGACGGCTCGAGGTATAACCCACAACCATTTGTTCGCAATTGCACCTGTTCGTAACCGATTTTATCCACATGATGGTTTGATCTCTGCTTAACAGGGCGTTTGTTCGGAAAAGGGAAAGTCAGAACGCAAAATGTCATTATTTTATAATGAAACTCTATTGACATTATTAGAGTGAAGCAACCTCGTTTCTACAGAAGGGAGGTGAGCTTACGGTTAGTGTAACTGGTGAATACATTACTGTGCAACTTTAATGTGGTTGGCGTCTCTAAAGGCGGATTTCCAAGGCATATTAGTGCAGCGCAATATTGTTGTAATGGAAAATTTGATTCATGAATTTTAAGCTTCTGCATGGAGTATTGAAAATTACCATGTAATTGAAGTTAATTTGAGGCGCATGGGTATGATATAACTATGAATCAATATATGTTCCTTCCACGCTATATATGTTCTTTTCTCTATACCACGCTATTTTTTTGAATCCTTTCACTTATAACAGGATTTAGCTCTAATAAGTTAATGCCATAAGGTATGAAATTCAGATTCAATTGTTTGAATTGTGCAGCCATGAGGTTGGAGTTTTAAATACTCGTGAATAGATGGTTAAAGTCTTTTATAAGACTCATGGAAAGGCATTCACAAAGCTTGAAGATTTTATAAGTTATTAATGGAGTAAAGTTGTCGCTTATAAAAGTATGGTTGAAGCACAGGTTGAAGAGTTTGCATGTGTAATTTCCAGACTTGGAGTTTTATTTGAGCAACTATGGGAGATGCATGTTTATGCGCATGCATGAGTGAAAAAAGATCCTGGTTATATGCAGGCCCTCGCTTGCATCAGGTGGTATCAGAGCCATCAACTGACATTGAATTGAATCTCAGGAGCAGGAGAAGGATGGCTTTCAGAGTAGGAAGAGGAAGAGGACATGGTGGAAGAGGACGACCTGTTGCGAATGCTGAAATAATGGAAAGCATAGAAGAGTTGCGAGCTAGATTGGATGCGTTAACCTCAGACATAAACATAGATGCTGGAGATGTCAGTGAGCCCGAAGTTGAAGCTACAGAGGAAGAAGCTGTACAGATTACTCCTGAGATGAGGTTCTTTTAGTCAGCGTTGAAATCCACATCCAGGCCATGGAACCAATTAGTGTCGATATACCAAGGAGGACTGAATCCATAAGAATTAATCGACTAGATTAATAGCATGGAGATTCGATTATGAAGAAATGGAAGATGAGAAGAAAGTAAAGTTTGTTGTCACCAAATTAATAGGCCATGCAACACTCTGGTGCGACGGTGTGCAGGCGGAAAGGAGGAGACTCGGTAAGCAGCCAATCAAGAATTGGAGCAGAATGGTAGCAAAGTTAAAAGGTAAGCTTTTGCTGAGTAATTATTAGCAAACATTGTTTAGACAAATGCAAAATATTAGACAGAGAGATTTAACAGTAAAGGAATGTATAGAAGAGTTTTATAAGGTGAGCATAAGAGCTGGAGAAGCCCAAGACACAGATGAGAAGGTGGCTAGATATATGAATGGCCTCAGGATGGACATTCAGGATGAGATAAGTCTGCTGTCTCCTAAAACAGTAGAGGAAGCTTATCAGATAGCGCTGAAAGCTGAGGAAAAACTCATGAGGAAGCAGTCTGCCAGAGGGAGAGGGAATTTCAGAGGAAAAGAAAGTCAAGGTGGTAGTGGAAGATATACAACACCTAAAGAAGGAGCTAGCAGTAGCTCAACCTAGCATGCACCCACAGGAGGTGATGCGAGAGGTAGAGGGAGTTTTTCCAGAGGAAGAAGAGGTTCAAAGAAATGCCAAAGAGATGAGATGACTGCAGAAGTTTGAGAAAGAAAGATCACAGTAATAAAGCTACAATTGCAGGTACTAGAAGAATGGCTGCAAGAGCAGGAAATCAGAAAGGAAAATGGATCTTTCCACTGAAGGGAAAGAGAGTGATTTGGCAGCAATTGCAGAGGAGGTTGAGGCAAATTATGATTGCCTTGTTAAAAAAGGGACTTCGAGTTCTTGAGCCGGAGAGGGAATTTGAAGATTCCACACGCAGATATGTTCAAAGGAAAATGTTGGAGGAAGCAGTCAAGAAAAAAAAGCCTTGTGGTTTTAAAACTGATGAGTTGTGTGTGTTTGCAAATGCAGAGGAGGTTTCCATTGGTGAAACAGAGGAGAATATCATTGATGATTTCTTGAGTTATTGGGTAAATCTAGATCAGCTCAATAATGTAAAACCATGTATTTTTGTAGATGACAATTGTGATGTGATTATAGGTTTTACTGAGGAGAATGTGCAATCTTGTGAAACTGTTACAGCACAAAAGGAAGTTCTTGTGGATGTTAAAGAAGAGAATCAGTCTGAAGCACAGATAAGGGAAGTAACACCTGATACTGTTGAACATTTTGTGCAAACTAAAATTTTATGTATGAATGCAGGTGATGAGATGGTAACAACATGAATCTTGGCTTGTGAAAGTACTGAAGATTGCACACAAAGTTTCTCTAAGGAGATGACAGGTTTATGGCATGAGTTAAGTGTTCTAGAGAAGAGACTAGAAGTACAGAAGATAAATATTCAGAATATAAAGACATAGATGAATGAAAATAAAGAGGTTCATTTTTATGAACCAGAATACAGAGGCATTCTCGGAGAAGATGATGCTAAGGATAGACTGAGTGATAATGATTGGGATCAATATACTGAAATGTTGGTAGAGGGAAGTAAGGCACTGATGCATTATATCTTTTATTCTAACAATTGTTTTGTGAGTACACGTCTTAATGAAGATGCTCGAGAAAATCTGTTAGACAAATAAATTGCACTGATGAGGCGGATGATGATGAAAGTATCCTAGAAGAGGCCAGCAGCGATAAAACAAAAGGGAAGCAGCAAAAGAAAGACAGCAGAAGATTGCGAGAGCACAACCAGTGGAGCGATGAAACATAAAGTGTGGAAACCTGGAGGAAGGCAGTGAGCAACAACAGATGATGACTTGCAGAACAAAGTGTGGGATCCTAGAAGACAAGTAAAAAGACTAAAATGCATGACAGGAGATCATGATCATTTTCAACCTTGGGAGTCTGATGGAAAAAGTCTCCCAACTTATTCCAAAAAAAAAATATATATATATATACAGCCAAGGGAGTGGGGTCCTTTAGCCTACAATTTCTATGTTTTTTTTAGTTAAAAAATAGGACAAGAGTAGAGAATAAAGCATGTTATCTTTTTCAGTTTAAAAATTAGGATAACAGTGGAGAATAAAGCTTCACGCTTTAAATCATTATGTAAAAAGGAAAAAGCTTGCTTTTGTAAAAGATAAGGTTTGAGAAGACTAATCCCTTATGGATGTATAAAAATAAAGTGGCAGCAAAGCTCTCATTAAAGAGGAGCGATGCAAGAAGTATCATTATGGAAATTCTCTGGAGTTTCTAGCAATGGTTTTCTGATAAAATGTTTGTATAATCTATTATCCTGGAATTGATATCCTGGAGGCGTTTGACTGTTCTCACGTTAATCATATTTTACACTTTCAATTATATGCCACATGTTTTAATATGAAATTTTGAAGTCGCTGTAATGTTGAGGAATTCCACGGCTTTTAATATAGGCGTAATTGGTTTGCATGTAATAGAATTCACTGTGTAGTGAAGCTTCTTGCGTGACAGTGGGCGTACAGGTTCGAATCTCACCGTATTCTCGAGTGAAAGGAATTGTGTATTCTTATACATTTATACGCGTGGCCGTTTCATTGTTTCTTTGGTCGAATTCTGAGTTTGCAAACATAGAAAGGAGCGTGGTGTTCCTTGTTTCATCGTTTCCTAGCTGTCTGTCGGCAGCGCAGTTCTTTATTTTACTTATGACGGCTCGGGGTTGAACCCACAACCATTTGTTCGCAGTTGCACCTGTTCGTAACCTATTTTGTCCACCCGATGGTTTGATCTCTGCTTAAGAGGGCGTTTCTTCGGAAAAGGGAAAGTCAGAACACAAGATGTCATTATGTTATAATGAAACTCTGTTGACATTATTAGAGTGAAGGAACCTGGTTTCTACAGAAGGGAGGCGAGCTTACGGTTAGTGTAACCGGTGAATACATTAATGTGCAACTTTAATGTGGTTGGGGTCTCTAAAGGCGGATTTCCAAGGGGTATGAGCGCAGCACACTGTTATTGTAATGGAAAATTTGATTGAGGAATTTTAAGCTTCCGCATGGAGTATTGAAAATTACCATGTAATTGAAGTTAATTTGAAGTTAATTTGAGGCCCATGGGTATGATATAGCTATGAACGAATATATGTTCCTTCCAGGCTATATATGTTCTTTTCTCTATACCACGCTATTTTTTTGAATCCTTTCACTTATAATGGGATTTAGCTCTGATCGAGAAAGCTCGGGCTTGCTTAAGGAACGCTTTTTTTAAATCCTTGAACTTCGAAGTCTCGTCTCTGTAGTAGACCAATTAGTTAACATACTACCAAGCCATTTTCTATTTATATAATGACATTTACCTTCTGTAACAGCTGATGCTATTAAATCAGTTGCTTGATATTTAGTACCGACTATCAAGAATTGTTTTGCGATCTATATTAGATCGAACCAACTACCCACTCTACCTTCTCTACGTTCTTGACAGCCCATCTTTCTTTGTCTCTGTAGAGTTTTTCAGTGGCATGTTTCAGTCCTATTCCCCATTACTGAGAAAAAGTAAGCCACAGCTTAGCTTATTTTCATGTGTAATTTCCGGACCCGTTTTGTTTGAGCAACTTTGGGAGATACATGTTTATGCGCATGCATGAGTGAAAAAAATCTTGGTTATATGCAGGCCCTCGCTTGCATCATACTTTAAGTTCACCATGCTCAACCATTAATAATATGCAATGTTACATTAATATTGATCATAATTAACTGATTTAATGATTAAATGATTAACACAATTGAAAGTAATTACTTAAAAAAATAGTAAATTATTAAGCTATCTTAGATCTATACTAACTTTATCTCAACTAAAATCTATTAATCCACAGTAACTTTATCTCAACTAAAATCTATTAATCCGCAGTAACTCTCTCAATTAGGGATCTATTAAATGCAGAGAGAAATCGCATCTCTATTCTGATTCAGTGCTTTACCTAATATTTATCTCAATTAGGGATTATCTCAACTAAAATCTATGAATCGGCAGTAACTTTATCTCAATTAGGGATCTATTAAATGCAGAGAGAAATCACATTCTGATTCAGTGCTTTAGCTATTCAACGCAGAGAGAAATCAAATCTCTCTTCTGATTCAGTGCTTTAGCTATTAGCTAATACTTATTAGGTTTGACGCATTTGTCAACGAGATCTAGGGTCTCAGAAATCTTTGTTAAAGTGTGACTGTTTGTAGAGAAGTTTGTCGATTAAAATTGTTGCCGCCGAGAATCAGAATCCACAGGAGAGAAACAGTCTCCCGACTTGTGAATGTGGAGATTCCAGCTGCTGGTACAAAGTGCGCTGTATTTCTTGAAATCGAGTAGCGGCAGGGTACCTTCAGTCTAGAGATCGGCTTCTCTGGGATGAGACTGGAATCTGCAACGGAATTCTATGGACATGGAAGCTTATGCATAGAGACCTGAAATTCATACTAGACAACAACCTCAATTCTCTACAGCACGTATCTGCGTCATGTCACACGGAGCAGCTATTGACAGAGTACAATGATATAAATGTCGTGTCCACGGGCTGCAGCTGTGTTCCAATGGCAAAGCAGTTAACTAGCGGTGCTAAATTATGAAGTGATGTTCTGATTTATCGTTAATGGGGGGCACTGTTGCTTGTGTAGCATTATGTTGTTTTCACATTGGGTGAATGTGGAAGCCCGTATCGCTTGAATCTGACCGCTTATCATCCCAGCTGCAGTCTGTCCCGTCTACGGTGACACATGATAGTGTTTTACTGTGTACCTCTAATCATGTAGAGAAGGATAACACAACTGTTCCACTGTGGTGATGCATGGAGTCTCTGCAAAGGCAGCTCAGCCGTTCATGATGTGGACGATAAGACACCATATCGTTATCGACCGGCTTCTAAGCATATTGCTGTAGCTGCATGTGTTCTGACGCGGGGGGCTTGCCAATAGTCATGGTCTCGTACTGGAGGTGACACCTATGATCGTGATGTGGGTTGAATGGATTGAATCGAGCAGTGATCTATAGTGTGAGCCCTATGAGATCGTGCGAGGAAGTTCCGTGGTAAGTGTTGAAGTCATAATCAAGGGAGGAATGGAAGTTATTGAAAATTTGGATATTTACTTGTTACACTAATTTAGATAGGATAAACTATATTTTAACCCTTTGCCTTAGTCTTAATTGTTATATTGATTAGCAATGACAATGCTAAGTGGTTTTAAAATTCAAAAATAATTCATTCTAATAGGCTAATGTGTTTCTGGCTGATCTCTAATATACAAAATGGAAGAGAGATGTTATCAATGTTACATGTTCACACATGAAGTGATAGAGATTCTCAACATGCTCAGAAATATGCTACCAATGTTACAAGTTGACAAATGAAGTGATAAAAACTCTTAATGGGCTTGCTTTTACATTGGAACAAGTGGCTATTTACAATGCAATGCTATTTAACAAAGCAATTGTTATTTGACTTTAAAACATGATGATAACCCATATTTTCCATAGTTTTTGTGATTAAAGTTTCAAACCTAAATTATGATTCATTATCACTTCATGAGCGAAAAGTAACCTAAATATAGAATTGAAGTAAAGTTGAAATATCCAAAAGATTGGTCATAAGGGAAAACCCTACCAAAATAAGGAAAGAACATAATAGAAACTCTAGAAACTAAAGGAAAAATGAAATGGTTATAATCAAAAGGAGTACCATAATAATCCGATGATAAGGTAAATAAACTAGAGTAATAGAGCTAAATATATTATAATTAGTATAATTATATATAATTAGTATTGCTACCATTAATATTTTTATTTTATCTTATCATAATTATGTTAAGTAAGATAAATTAATAAAAGGTATAAGATATTTATTTTTTTATAATTAATATTAATAATAATTTTTATTATTATAAATGGTATATTGGAATGTAAAACTTAGAAGATGCCAAAAACCTACTTAGGATAAAAAAATAATGCAAAACAATTAACAAGTAGGAAAGCTTATCCCAAGGAATAAGGAGATCCAAGAAGAGACCATAGTGAGAAAAATGAAGAGATAGGCAAGGATATGAAACAAAGAAACCAGTAATGAAGGAATGAAGGGTGAGGAACAAAAGGAGAAGAAAATGAAGAGGATGAAGAGGAGGATTCACTTGCTGATTTGTTGTAAAAAACAAAAGTTGGCTTCTTCCCCACATAAGCAAGATCTTTCAAAAATATTCTTAGTTATACTTCATGGCATGATGCTATAGTAGCTACTACATATTCTATGTCTATAGAAGATATCAAGATAATAGGTTGTTTGCTAGAAGCCCATGAAATGGGCGGTTTCTTGGAAGCTTATGAGATCAAATTTATACCAAACTAAGAAGCATGTCCTAAGTTGCTATTCATATCATGAATACTACTAAGTGTGTAGCCTATAGGTTTATTTCCTTTAGAATTTTTCTACTGTAATCCAAAATCAATTGCAACTACAATATACCTCAAAATTCCCTTTCCAACTTCCTATAGTTTATGAGATATTCCATGAATATTGAAATGAAACTAATTGCATACATAACATCAAGCCTAGTTTTAGTAAGGTACATAAAGATACCTACAATCCTATTATAAAATATTGAATCAGTTGTTGTCCTATCATACTTCTTGCTTAATTTGTTTCCCTATTGCAATGGGTATTTGTGGTAATTTTCGTTTGCCCATCTGAATTTATGTAAAATATCTTTGGTATACTTTTGTTGAGATATCAAAATCGCTTGAGGATATTGAATGAATTGAATACCCTAAAAGTACTTCATGAGGCTAAGGCTTGTCATCTCAAATTATCTTTTCATGGCAACTTTGAATTCATCTATCATCATACTCTTAGTATATATATCATGTCATTGAGACAAATACAAGCTATAATGATTTTGGCCAAATCTAATTTGGCATATATAGTGGGCTCATTATTGCCACTATTGAACCCATTGTTAACCATATATAAATGAATATTCTTGTACAAAGCTCTTGGAACTTGCTTTAACCAATACATGGATTTCTTCAACTTGTACACTTTATGCTCTTGGCCTTTTAATTCAAGTCTTAGTTGTTGATCTACAGACACCTCCTCGTATAGTTTTCCATTGAAGAAGGATGATTTCATATCCATTTGGTAAGCTAGCCATTTATTCTAGGCCTAAATGGTGAAAAAAAATCTAATAGTATCCAACCTTGCTACTCAAGGAAATGTTTCACCATAGCCAATACATGGTTGTTGAACAATTCCTTTGGAAACTAAACTTTCCTTATATTTATATACCTTGAATTTCCCATCTAGATTGGTCTTGTACACCTACTTAACAACAATGCTAATTTTATCACGAGCTAAAAAGATCACATGTCTTATTTATTTCAATAGATTCAGTTTTTCATTCATCTTATATAGCTAATGTTCTTCTTTCATTACCTCTTAAAAATAAATATGGTTATAGGATAATAAGGCTAACTTATAATATTAATCGATGTCATCAAAATATTCATATATTTACTTAAAACTCCTTGTATTCTCATTTCTCACCAAAACTACTAATGATTGCTAAAGGGAAGACTATTTCACTAATTTCTCTATTATAGTATGATTTATCTTATTTCCTTTGAACCTATAACCTCCATAATCATTGTGGAGGGAAATCATTTCTTGAACATTCCACCTCTACATATATTTAATTTCTATTATCCATTGCCTCATTCTCTTGAACATTTCAATATTTTCGTCGAGGAATTTTACATCTATACTCACCTCAAATTTCTTAGTGATTGGATTATAGAGTCTCTAGGAGTTGGATTATTCAAAGTTTTTACTATGAAATCTTCATTAGATTATACAATATGTAAGATTTTGTTTATTTGTGGTGTTTAATATATTGTCTTGACTATACTACTTTGTGCCACTCCATTCTTTTTTAGGCCCTTTATTCTACTATTTGAAATGTGTTAGATATGATTTTGAGAACATTTTCCACATCTTTATGATATTCAATCATATATCCATGAGCCATAAACGGATTCACAACAACTATCACTCCATTCATGAATTACTCAATGTTCTCCTTTTTCCACATTTTTCAAAGTTGATTTTTCTTACCATGTTAAATTAGTAGCTCTTTCCAACATGAAATCAGCTCCATATCTACCCTAGATTACTTATAGAAGCAATTAAAAATTTTATTAATGGAAAGAGATTTTTTTAACCTAGGATATTCTCACATTGACATCTTTTATCCTTTTTTTATACTCAAACACCCTTTTTTAAAGTCGAAAATCATTTTCCTTTATTTAAGTAGGAATAGTTCCAATGCCCCTTTTTACTAATAAACAAAACCTATTTTCAAATAAAAGAAATATCCCATAAGATTATATA
>APFE031020119.1:116205-133867 GCA_000404065.3 Pinus taeda
AATATCTATGATGGTGTGGTGATTTGGAATGGAACATTTGTTCAATGATTTTTTATCAACAAGGTTGTGTATTAGAGTGAATTTTATAGTTTACGTGACTCGAAAGTAATTGAATAATTTTACTTGCACACTCTCTGCTTTACTTCATCTAGTGGATTCATAACATAATTGAGTGTTCCTTCTCCATGTTATGTTGGAGGTGGAAGACCTATGATCTGCATGCTTCCATAAATTATTTATGTTTACCTTAAGTGTGGGGATATATGTCACAACTATGTTATGGTTCTATGGTTAGCTAGCTTAAAATCACCTCGAGAGTAATTTCCACATCTCAATTGATTACTATGTGGGAATAACTCATGGATTTTATTTTACAATTTTCAGCTCACTAAGCTCTTTGATCTCACCACATTTATATCTAACATTTTTCATTGAATCTATCTACTCCTCAAGGCCTTAGATATAGACTCGTAATCACACCCTTATATCTTCTTCTTCATAATATTATCTCCACTCTGTGAAGATTCTTATGCCTACTCTAACACCATGTTAAAATCACAAGGAGATACATGAAGGAAAATAATTGAAAACTCATGGAATGTTTCTCACCCTTCTCACAACTTTTAGAAATATCATTTCAAAACTATCATAGAATAAGAATTAAATGTCAAACAAACTAAATTAATAGGAGTGGTTATATTTAAACACAAAGGGGGTTAAAATTCAAGATATCTGCAATTTTTGTTGTGGATATGATGTTGTTTTTATTGATATGGCTTGTTGTGGTACTATATGGACCTCATATTATGTAATTATATAAGGTCTTATCAAGCATGGCAGAAGGAGATACCCCTTGAAGTACACACAACATTTCCATGGGAATTATTGTGTTGCTATTGTAATAATACATGGTAGTGATGTGAAGATATAATGAGAAACTATTTTCCTCCAGGTTCTTTTGATTATATTTTGAGAACATTTGTTAGTCTGTTATTGTAGCATGAAAGAAAATGATATTGTCTCGCAAAGAATTTGTTGGATTTTGGCTCAAAATCGATCCAAAATGTATTTTGGATAGACTCCTATGTCTAAGTGTTACTCACAGAGGAAAATGAAAGTCCAAAGAAGTTCCTAAATCTAGCCCCATTGCAGAGATCTTTCCCTTATGAATCTATTGTAACTTGAATGGGTTAAAATGGACTTAGGATGTAGAAGTTATCACAAAAAGAAGATTCCTTTTGTTCTTTGGAAAAAGAGGCAAAAACCCCTAAAAATGACAAAAAACCCTTATAAAGGGAAATTGCATTGGAAAAAAGGAAAAAGTTCAGACTTAAGCAGAGGCAGAAGAAACCCCGATCCACTGATCTAATGTATCGGATTAGAGGTAGGCATGCATGCGATATGGGACCCTAGACTCGGCGATTGCGATCATGCGATATGCCAATTACCGATGATCAGATTGGCAAATTGGTATTGACGATGGACAGAACCCCTATGTCGTATGTGACGCGATATGCAATAGTGATCGTGATGCGCTATCTCAGCCATCGGATCGCGAGAAGAATAGATGGCCAGGATTAAATCGGTGATCGATGATTGCCAGACTCGATGGATTTCATAAGCACAATTTATAAAATTTGAAATTTGGTAAAGCGGATTTTCTGTGTATTAACTTTTTTTGGTGTAAAAACTGAAATACAAAGGAAAATTCCCGAAGGGGATAAAACAGACCCGAAGGAGAATTCTAAGCCCAATTACATAGATTTTGAGTTCTGTAAAGGCAGGTTTCAAGCACGCGTCAAGTGGTAAACGGTATTGGATTGGCTCCACCCGATCCCATAGAATGAATGATGCGTGGCTTGGCAAAGGGATAAGGAAACTGCCTTTTCGGGCAGGTAACCTTCGTACTCCTAAGTTGCCCGAAAATGCATGATGACCATTGGATCGGAGATCATGCAAATCAACGGGAGAAATTACGAAAACGTCCAAAGGAAGACCCGATACAATTATAGGGTGGATGTGATAAGTTTTCAAGTATGATAAAAAGACTTTGTCGGGTTTTCTAGTGTTTTCCTCTATATTTGGGATTTTTCCCAATATGTTAACGCGATGCGATATGACACCTAATGGCAGACCCAATAGGGATTTGAGGGGAAATTGAATGGAATTTCACGTCTGAAATACACGCCCGATAGTGTATTTTCCAGAAAATGCCTGTGTAATTGGATTTTCTCAATTTCTGGGTTATTTCCTAGAAAATGGCCCCGATCCCTTGTAATAGCTCCTAATCATCATTTCAAGCTACAAGTGGGCATTTTTGGTAGATGATGAGGTATTTGAAAGCCACAGAGCTGCAGAGCTAGATGGCTAGTTGAACAGACAGCGCAAAGAAGCCACAGAGTCACAGGGGAACGATTGAACGTAGGGAAATGACTGGGGAGGCCTGAAAGCTAGGAAAATGCCTCAAAGGAGCCTAGAGAGCTCAGTTGAGGGCAGGAGGTGAGCAAAGACAGAAATAATAGAGCAGAGGGAGTGAAAAGCTACTGTGCAGAGCAGTTGAGGGAGCCTTTGGGGTCACTTGGAGATCAAGTGAAAAGCCAAAGAGTTGAAGGTTGCAGAAGGCAAAAGCTAGAGCCAAAGAAGCCAAAGCCATAAGCCAGAGCCAAGAGCAAGAGTCAGAGCTAGAGCTAATAGCTAGAGCCAAGAGCAAGAGTCAGAGCTAGAGCTAATAGCCAGAGCCAGAGCCAAAGCTGAAAGGCAGAGCCAGAGCCTAGAGCTAGAAAGCCAAGAGCTTAAGATCGAGGGGATAATATGGTGTTCTGAACCCATTGTGTTATGTGTAAACTAGTGGATTTCAGCATGGATCTTGTAAAATAACTTAGACCATAATCCGAGAGAGCCTAGTTGAGTTGACTAGAGCTCAAGGAGATGTAGCCGAAGAGTTTTGGGTGAACTCCATATTAAATTGATGTCTTATGTGTTTGTTAATTGTTATTGCACTGTTACATCTATTTACATATCAACACAAACAACATATTTTAAAGCACATAAACAATTAAAATAACCAGAAGTATACACCTTATTTTCAAGCACATATTTTCTTCCACATTGGTTAATCATAAGGACTTAGGAATATTTAAGCTTTGGAAGTGGGAGAGGTTCTTGTAAGTTAGACAAGAAGCCTAGGTGCCCCATTTTGAGATCAAAAATAACGATTAGGATAATTCCATTGTAACAATTTATGGAGGATATGAAAATACTAGATGGTATATTTACAATTGTAGTGTTAAAGCAATGGTGTTGTTGTGCATGTTAAGATTTTATATTTGTCATATATGGTGTTCATTTCTTTTCCTATGTCAAATATTAACATATATAAAATATTAACAAATGGAGCACATGGATATGCAATCAAATATCTCTACGGTGCATTCTAATGAAGTAAAAAAATGTTGAGTTTTGGAAAAAAATATTTACAGCTTAGAGGAGAGTTAAGTAGGAGAGAAACTAGTAAGAGTAATAACGTCCCTTGGGGGATGTACCAAATAATAATGATTAGAGGAATTGTTGGAGGTATATAGGGTGGTGTTATGAGATATTGAAGTGTTAATGTTGAGTTGTATAAAAGGTCTATTTTAGAAGAAAATGAAGTGCACAAGTAGTTGTAATAGCTCAAGGAATAATTAAATGAAGAACTTCACCTTATTTGTCAGTTATCATCACATTACCAAAGAAGGATGGGACCCAAAGAATGAATGTGTATAAACTACATTTATTTGAAAAATTACTATGTCAAGTTTCTCACCATGTTTGATTTCAAATTTTGATACCACCATTTATGTGTTAAAGAAGAAGAAACTTAAAATACCACCATTAAGAGAATGAAAGGAGTGCATGTATATTTGGTCATGCCACTTGATATATGTAATGCACTAACTAAATCTACGTGATTTATGAGTCATGTGTTGCATCCCTACATAGATTCATTTGAGAAATTTATTGGGATGACATGTTGGATTTTATCTCTACCTAGAAGGAGCCTCTGTCACATACCATGTAGGTGTTAGAGAATTTGGAATATCATAGTTTTTAGAAAGCCTCAAGGATTGTGTTTCTTCTTTGCATCGATTGGTGTATATTTAATTGCATGTTTAGTAACCATTGGTGTATTTATGATTGGAGGGAAACCCAAAATAGATACTAAAAATATGGAGGCCATCATGAAATTTCCAAATCCTAATATTTCCATTGAAGATAGGAACTATGTTAGGGTGGCATAAAAACTTTGAAAGTTCATAGCATCATTTTCAATATTTGTCATACCATTTTGTAAAATGTGTTTGATGAAATAAAATAATAGACCAATCAAGCACTAGTTCTCACATTCCCGAACTTACCTAACTTGTAGAAACCTTTTTAATCGGAAATAGATGGAAGGGAGCATGCTATGGGGGGTAGTGTTTGTGCAATATCCTACCATTTGTAGATGTTTCACATGGAAGTTATAAAATAGCTTACATGTGTTAAGATACTTTATTCATAAGAAATGGAAGCATTATCAAATGGGAAAGGAAAGAAATATCCACATTAACTACTAAGCTATGGAAAACCAAATATTACAAGAGCATAAGATTTTCGCAATTTCATATATTCATCAAATCTAAGAAGGGAAGCACTAAAAAGTTGGAAGATATTGTTTCAAGGTTGGCCACATCTAAGGGAACAACTTTGGGAACTCTTATCCACATGGATCCTTTTACCTATGATAAATATAAATAGGAATACATAAGAGATACTAAATTTATAGAGTTGTTGTAGTAGCTACAATTTCAAATTCATGTAGAAGAAGGTGATGGTAAGATTAACTCTCATCTTTAGAATGTATTACTCTATAACCTATAGAAGCCTTGTCTTCCTAAATGAATGATTGTAGTTTATAAGAGAAGCTCATGCCTCTAAGTTGTAGAACATTTTGGTGTCGAGAAGATGGTTACCACATTACAAAGTTATGTGTATTGGCCCAAAATTAAGGGAGATGTAGCTTAATATATTATAGTATGCATTCTTTGTTACACCCACAAGCTTAGTAATAGAAAACAAGGTTTGTAATACCCCTTCCCCATATGAATCAATGATTGACAAATATTTCCATGGATTTCGTTAGTGGTTTTCTAAAATACACTAATGGACATGATTATCCATTTGTGGTATTTCATAGGTTTACAAGAAGTAAATTCTAATGTCTTGTAAAAAGACCATCTAAGAAAAAGAATTGATAAACATGGTCTTTGAATATGTCTAGATTCACTTTAGGATAATAAGGATTATCATGTCATATAGGGATACCATATTCCTCAGTGCCTCTTGGTATACAATTTGGAAATAGATTAACACTAAGTTGAATAAAACTACAATATTCCATTAATAGAAAAATGAGAAAACATAAGTAGTGAATGAGACCTTGGTACAAAGTTTTAGGGATTATGATTAGAATCATTTAAATACCTAGGATAAAAATCTAAACAAGATTCAACCATTTTACAATATAACAGTTTGTACTTATATTGGTAAGTCTTATTGAATCTTGCTATGCGTATTATTTTCCTCAACTTTGGGATATTATCTACAGATAAAAATGAGTGAGGAAAGACATCATATATGATGTATTGAGCATGGAGAACTATTTGAAAAGATTAAGAACATAGATTTCAAGTATAGGGGACAATTGTAAATCCAAAATAATGGTGAGAGGACAAACATGACCAAAAATTAATAGAGAAATCATTCAAATTGGGGGAAATTTTTTGGTTACTATTGAAGAAGGAAATAATACAATGCCCTACTAAGAATATCAAGGTCCTATGATATGGACCTTCTGAAGTATTAGAGAAGATGGGTGATAATTCCTATATATATTATCTACCCTCATATGTGGATATTTACTTAATATTGAATGTGGAGAATCTAAAACTCTATGAGCATTCCATGTCTGATTAGGAAATTAAGGAAAAGGTCCTAACTATGATAGAGGACCTATCACTAGAAGTTTCAGAACCATTGCAGAGTGATATAGTGATCTATAAGAACTATAAAACTATTAGATAAGGGTAGCATGACTTTTAGGAGGGATGATTGAAAGGAAAACTTCCAAATAAGGAAAAATGTTAGCCTATGGAGAAAGTAGAGGAAAAAGTTCCTAAACTGATTCAATAAAATTTGTGTGGTACCATAAGCCTCCATAAATGAGAATTTATGATCTAGAATGCATCATTATGCAATATTTTATCTATTTTATTTCTTTCTTACTGGAAAAATTAGAAGAATTTCTTTGCAAGGACCATTTCACTAGTAGACCCTAGTTTATAAATTTGGAATCTAAAACCTTCTTGATTCATTTTAGGGAATAAAAAATAATTTTGTGGGGCCAATACATTTTTAAAAAATAATTTTGTGAGGCCAATACATTTTTATCATATGTCCTAACCCCTTGAAACTTTTCAACACACTGCGACATGTCCAATAATTTCAAAATCGCCTCATTTGGAGTTTGTATGTGGATTCCATGAATCCTGTAAGTTGGCATCTTACACTATGAACCACCATGGTATGAGTGGGTGCCACAAATACTCCTTGCTCATATATCGAGGGATAATCACATGTGGAGTTTCAAGAATATTCTAAAATTTACAAACCTTATTACCAATGGAGGTTGAAGGCCAGAAAATTTGCTAACCCTATATGGCATACAAATATGTTTAATATTGATGGCAAGAGGAGAAGGGTGTAGAATATGTAACATTGTACTTGTTACATTGTTGAGCAAAGAATCTAGGAGTGCGATATGAAATCATAATGGAGGAAGTATATTCTAGAGTATCCACTCATGTTTCATTAGAAACCTCATAATGAGTGCCCCTTTCTTTGTATTTGCATATCATAATTGAAGAAAAAGAGAGAAGCATTAACCTCCCCTTGTAGTTTGGTTTTCTACCATTTTTTAGTTCCCATGATAAATTTTGTGTTCGTTGTTTGAATGTTGTGCTCATTTTCTTTGTTATTTTATTTATTTTAGATATTCATAAATTCAAGAACTAAGCAAATATCAATCATTTTTTGATATAAGGAAATGTTTATCGTATTATAATTCTTTTAGAATATTAGAAGCTCTATTGTGATGAACTATTTTAGTGGGATATCCATGACAGATTATAGATGAATTGGGCCTCATTTTAAATAGATGTTAATATGTATTATATCATTATATTATTTTCATCCATTTTGATGCATTCAGGGTGGAAAAAGGGGAGAAATTAGCTTGCAGGATCGTTTTTATAGATGGGACCCAGTTTGTGAAAACAAGGTCTAAAACCTTCCAAGAGAATTTTGAGGCATCAAATGAAATTTTTGGGGTAGAACTTTTTCTCTTGAGTTAAACAAATCTTCATTATATTCTACACACAAATACATTTCCAATGACACAAGAATCACATCAATGAGATTATGTACGTGAAAGTCATGCCACTTGGAAGTTGGCCTTCCTATTTTCACCACCATGGTTCAAGAGGATGCCAAATCAACCACCATGATTCATGGAAAAAGGGCTAGCCACATGATTTTGTTGTAAGATACTCTAGAACTTCCTATATTGTAACTTTGGTTAAAGGTTGGGTTAGTTAAACTTGACTAGTAGTAGGCTATTGGAATGCGTTATAACCAAGCCACTAGGAGGAAGAGGCATGCAATTCTTTCAAGAGAATTTTGTTCCATAGCTGAGAAAATATAGAAAAGAGAGATAGGAGGTAGGGAAAATAGAGAGGATATGTGCAATATAGTAGCACACATGACACAAGCCTTATTTCCTTGTACCTACAACCATATTTCCAAACAAACAATGAGATAGAAGCAACCTCACCTTCCACCTAGGTTTTCTCCCAAAAGGGTTTTCTAGGGAATATCTTGTGTCTTACGTGTGTGTGTGAGATTATTTTAGCATTCTCCATTTTTTTGCATAATTTTCATCCACATGCATGTACTAATTACAGTTAAATCTACAAATCTTAAAGTTTAATAAAACTGTAATAGTGTAGAATTTTCAAGCTTTTAATATATGTTGTGACCAAATTTCCAGTGGAATATCCATGGAAGTTTATAGATCATTCGATATCTGAGTAGGTTTATTTGGGTATCTTGTGGATATTTCGAGGGGATCTAGATCGGCGGGGTAGAAAACTGTAAAATGCTAATCATGGTTGAAGAATCTGTGAATGACCCTCATGATCCTGCCAAGATGAGGTTCTCATAGTTGGAACAAAAATTTGCAACATAAATCGCAATGAAACCTCCTCATGACGTCTCTAAGAAATAATCTTGGAATATTTGTAGAAGATGAGGGTGAAAGTGGAAAAGAAAAATCTGAAGGGGATTGGGAGATAGTGAAGAAATAAATAACCAACTAAAGAAAGAACCTAGAAAAGATCAATCTAGTTTGAGTATTGTGAACCAATCACGGTACTTGTTTAAAATGGAAGAAAATGTTGATATCAAACCATAGCACAGCTAGATTGATGCTATGAAGTTGAACCACTGGTTATGACAAGTAGATTTTTATTGTAACGTCCATCAAATTGAAGAAGGAAAAAACCTCTCATTTGCATGGTTAAAATTGGAGGGCCATGCATTGACTTGGTGGTAGACACACACAAAAACTTTGAGGTTGGAGGGAGAACCTCTAGTGACTAAGTGGGTAGATTTCAAAACCCTCTTTAAGTCATAGTTTTATCCCATTAGGTATGTGGAGGACCTATGGATCTAGTGGCGTTAGTTCAAGAAAAAGATGGGCGAAAGTGTGTGAGAGTACACTACATAATTCAAAAATATGGCTATAATGTTGGGTATCTATCCAAGGATCCTAGATGTACTGCTTATGTATTTGGGGGGTCTCCACTTCCATCTACGTGAGAAAGTGATATTGTTGAAGCCCAAATCAGTGGACAAGGGTTATGTATAGGCACAATACTTGGATAACATAGGCCTGAAGAGAGAACAATAAAGTGGATCGAAGCATAAGAAGGAAAATGATGCTTTTAGGAGGGAAAGAAGAAGAAAAAATGGGGAGAAGATAAAATGAAGACAACCACAACACACTAGTGCAAAGATCCTAGAAATCGTTGTAACATTGATGGCCATACAAAAGAAAAATCTTGGAAGTTGCATCCATATCCGAACCCGAAGAAAAATAAGAAAGATAATAAGAAGAATAATCTCATGGCCATTGATTTGAGTAAACAAGTTGAAAGCAGGTTGAATGTGGATGAGACGATCATCTATACATAAATGCAAAAGGAGGTGAATCTAAGTAGTCTTAAACAACAAGAAGAGAAAGAAATGGCCAACATCTTCTATATAAAGATACAGGTCAAGAAGACAAAGATTAATGCTCTATTTAATTGAGGACCATAGGTGAATCTAATTACAATAGAGTTAGTCGAGAAGTCAGGGTTAGAAGTTTGGGATAATCCAAACCCATATTCTCTTGGGTGGGTAAATAAGGATACAGAGTTGAAGGTAACAAAACAATGAGAATTTTGATTTTTTATTAGTGCTAATTTCATTGATAAAGTAAATCTAGATGTGGGTCTCCTTGATGTATGTGGAGTCATGTTTGTGAGTCCATACATGTACATGCGAGATTTAATATTCATGAGGAGAGATAACTAGTACCAGCTCATCAAGAATGGAAAATTGTTGATCATCAACACGAATAAAGGCAAGTTGAAAATTTCACTAGTAAGTTCCAAGAAAGCCAAGAAAATGATTAGTTCCAACAAGAAGTATGTTTTATTTTTTTAATAGAAATTTAGTTTGTAGAGGAGTCGATAAGAGGCAAGGCATCCATGGAGGGGTGTACTAAGAAGAAAAACAACAATTGGAGGAGTTGTTACATGAATATATGGATGTGCTCCGAGAACCTAAATGGTTGCCACCTAAGAGAGAAGTGGGGCATGAGGTCTAGCTATTTCTAGACTCCCCATTGCAAAATATTGTGTTGTATAGGTAGTCTGTTATAGAAGCAAGTGAGGTGAAGACAAAATTGTAGTAGATACTAGAATAGGGTGTCATTCGATTGAGTACATCACCATGTGGATCACCCATCATCATTGTGCCAAAGAAGGATGGGATTTTATGGATGTGTATATATTATAGGATGAAAAAAATAACACTCAAGAATAGATACCTCCTTCCTAGGATTGAAAGATTATTAAATCACCTGCAACAAGAAAAATACTTCACCAAGATGGAGTTGAAGTATGAATATCACCAAATTCGAGTAAAAGAAGAAGATACTTGGAAGACGACCTTCAAAACCATGCAAGATTTGTATGAGTGTTTATTCATGCCATTTATCTTATCTAATGCACTAGCTACATTTATGATATTAATGAGTGATGTACTATGCCATTTTATAGATTCATTTTTATGTCCTATTTGGATGATATACAGATATATAGTGCTACCTGGGAGGAGCATGTTACAAGAAAAATTGACCTCCTAATCAACTCAGAAGAGAAAGAGAAGATGACTGAAAGAATGACCACAGTTGCTGGTCCAGAATCCACACTAATGCTCTTTGTACACTGATAACCTGATTTATAAAGCTTGTTTACAAGCATAAAGGAGCATTAGTCAACCTGCTAACTCATGTTTTTAGACCAGGGGGAGCGTTAGTGAACTTTAGTGATGCTCAAAGTGGTTATGCCAATGAATTTTCCATTAAATATCTAGATATTATTCCCTAAAAATGCACAAGAAAAGCAGGGAAACTCCAAAAATCAAGATATTTGGAGAAATTCCATTCCGGAAACAGAGGCAAATGGGAAAAAGCTAGTAAACAATGCGGCTTCATGGTTTTTACCCAAATGAGCTACAGGTGGAGTTGATAAGCCCTAATGCGATGGCTATTTAAGCAACGAGAGGGCCATTGCACAATGGTCAGAGCATTTAGAAGGATAGTACATGGTGCTATTGTCATATTATCATATTCTTGAAGGAGCTAGCTGAAAGAAGGAGAGAGAGACATAGAGAGGAAGAAGGGATAAGGAAGGGTGATGCAATACGGTTGTTTTAATCACTCTTATGAATATAGGACTATAGTTGTGTTCCACTAGTCGAAGTGTCGGTGATATTGTGCATTTATTTGTCCATTCTGATGCTTGTTGTGTTGAGTAGATTAGTTACACATTTATACATGTTTGTTACAGATTCTTACATTAATTTTCAAAAGTATATGTTGTGATTGGTTTGCTTCATTCTTTTATGCAAGAATTGTCTTGGAGCCGGTCAGGAGCAGTTCTTCTTACCACACGGAGATCTGCAAGTGAATCTAGAAAGAATCAAAGGTGATCATTTCTCCATAGCTTATCAGTATATGTCAGATAGATGAACATGCATGTAACAGGTACCTTTTGCAAATAACCTTATGGTTTGTCGGAAGTCTCGGGAAGACTTTCGAGGGTAGTTTTCATCCTGTGTGTTTTACCCCATAGCAGAACTGGAAACTCCACTAGGGACTATACATTTAGTTCCTGTTTATCTGAACTCCTCTCATATATCTTCTCTCTTCTATGAGCTTCTCTCTTCTTCATATCCTTCTCTGATCCACCATCTAGTTTGTTGCATCCTGCAATGTTTCTTTCTCTTCAGAAACAGATCCCAAAAGCCCACTTTTTGAGCTCTTTCCCTCACTAACACAAGAAGATGGTCTAAACAAAGCTTTATAAAGCTCTTTGACTGTGCATAGGGAGTGTTAGTGGCAAAACTAAAGCTCTGTTTAGACATAGACAGAGTGTCAGTGCCCCATTTCCATACTTTTCAAGAGATCGTGTGGACCAAAAGGGCGGGGGGACTTGTCCCAAGGGCTAAATTAGGATCTGCAACAGTATCATGCTGACAAATTTACTGTCTTAAAAACTATTTTTTAAGAAAATGATTTAGTTTTTCTCTCATAAAAGAAATTTTTGTTGAAAGAAAAGTTGATAAACTGAACATCACCTTCTGTCGAAATAGTTGTAGGCTACTTTGTTTTGGTTCAATAGTTGTTAGGGAATATTGAGAAAAGGAAATTTCGATTATGCAAAGTGTTGAATGACATTAGATGCACTGGCGAACACATGAATATGTGAAATAATACATGTGTAGAATAAGACTTATTTGCATAATAAATTGAAAAAAAAATTCATAGCATAGTTCTGCACGGCTTATCGAGTCGAGAGTCTCATCATCTTCATATGTCAACACCCCCTCCGAAGACAAATAAAAAAGTACACCAAAATTTACACTAAAATCAATCAGATACTTTTTTTTTAGATAAAACCAACATTAGATAGATTAGGAACTTGGGTTAAGAGAGTGAGTCAACTACCCAAGGTTGAAAATAAGACTAGTGTCATTAAAGAGTAAAAAATCCTTCTACACTCATATTATCAAGACCACTCCACACACTAGAGAGAAATACGAGACAACATCGGATTGGAATCGAAGGTAGCCCGCCTTCTTTTAGATCTCCTTTGGGCATTCTGTGTAACGGGGGTCCCTTCGGGGATTTCAGAACTAAGTCAGGGACTCAGGTATCCTGCCCACACAACATTCTATCTACGACTATGTCACCCCTGGTAATGTATGTGATTTGAGGTATCTCTAGTGGCCAGGTCACCCTAGGTACTTACCTAAGGTGACAGGGATGGGCTATCCTAGTATCTCAAATGGACGGACCTACTTTGTCTTCATTTTTTTTTAGGGTGCTTGTCTTCACGAGAATACTTGGCCCCTTAATATGAGGTTATAATGAAGCTCAAAAGTAACCGTAACCATAAATTTGGCCATCCTTCTCTATTACTCATTGAGAGAATGGGTTTCATCTCTAGTAATCGGTGTTTATCAGACAAGGAAATTTCACCTTGTTTGATGATTGTCATTTCAGTGTATTTTTTCTTTTTAGGTGCCTGAGTGCTATCATTTTTGAGACTTAAAGAATATCACCTTAAAATTTATCTGATAAAACTTACCAGTCATTGTGGCTACATCTGACCCTCATCGTCAATCCAGACGGTTATTAGGACTTCCTCCACTGGTTGTGGAGGATCTGTCGGGGTCCATTCACTCAGATTCCTCATCTTCGGCCTTCAACTCCATCAAATTACTATCCAATCAACACCAAACCTTTATTCTTCCTACTTGAATCCTGCATGAGCAGCTTGTAACTTAGGTGGGAATCTTCAGTCTTGGTCTTTTAATAAAAAATCTTTTTAACCTTTTCCTGCACAACTTGAGATCTGACCTAAAACTAAAAGGTGTTGTAACCTTCAAACCAAATTAGTAAATCATCAAGATCTTAGGGATTTTTGATTGGATTCAAATCTTTTAGGAATTATTTCATAATCTACTGAAAAACGGAATTAAAACAAATTGAAATCCTACATACTCTATATTATTGAAAGTCAGGTTGAATTAAATAATACAAAAATGCCAATGAAGCCAATCAAGCAACTACAGAAACAAATGAACTGCTTGATTGATTGTTAGTGAAATCAGAAGCATAATTTGATCATGTACCCACATAATCGAAATTGTGATATATAAAGGCCATTACTGATGTATTTGGTCCTCATAGAGAAAACATGTTAGATAATTTGAGTTGAGAAGAACCTCCATATAATCTAGTATAGGATCAACAAAAGCATAAAGTGTGATAGTTTCTTCTGGGCCTTGATTGTCTAATTTATCAGTTGTATCCTTAATACTAAACCTTGCAACTAATTCTTCAGTCTTTCTCTTGAAAGCATAATCATCCTCAATTTTCAAATCAAAGGCTAGTACAATTTCCTCATGGTTTGGAGAAGGAAGATTTTCTAAGAATTCTTTAGGATCTCGAAAATTATATGACTGAATTTGAGAATGAAAAAGTTTAATTTCATTTTCATATTTTTCGACAACTAAATTAAGAAAACACATTTTAGTTTCATAAGAGTATTTTATTATTTTGACAATTATAAATACAACTCTTAAAAAATCTTCATGAAGCTGAAATTTTGATAACTCATCCCTAAATTCATTTAAAATTTCATCAAATGAAAGATTTTTCACAAACCCTGTCATCCTGTATCACTATTAATGCTTTGGAATAGGATTATTTGGTTGTGGAATTGCTCTAAAACTTGAAGCTCTGGATCTTTGATCAACAATGTCTTGATTGGAAAATGATTATCAAAAGAGTCAAAAGAATGATGCTCAAATGTGCATGGAGATTTTATATTTACAATTTTCAAAAGAGATAAATTGAAAAATACTCTAAGATCTTCTCTAAAATACATTATACATTGGAAAACTCTATCAATTGAGAAAGAACATAACGTCTTGGATAACAATCCAAGTTAAAAGCCTGATATTTTCGTATTGTTCTTTCAGGTTCATTCCTCCTATGGAGTCTTAGTAGTGAAATTGATTTTGGAGTCACCAGGTGGATGATTTTAACCTTTGTGTGTCTGATCCCTCTCCACCATCATATATCCGATCTAAACCTGTAAAACAATTCTGAAGAAAAAATTAGTTCTCGAGGAAACAAAAATTTGAGTATTTTATGATTATTTTTCTTTTTTATGAATTTTCAAAACAACTTCTATGATTTCGTTAAGAGGCTTTAGATATGAGATTTAAAATTTCTTAGAGACTTATTTGAAAAGAGGAACTGATCAAGTATTTGAAACAAAATGTTCAATCTATAAACTAGACCGGAGATAGATTGAAGCAACATTCATTTACTTCTGCAATTGCAAAGCAAGAGCATTTCAAAGGCTACCTGGCTAACTTCAAGCTCCGTCTGTAGCTTATGATGTAAACAATAGTAAAAAACAAATTAACTAGATCCTCGGTGGAGTCACCAATATCTTATCACTCAGGTTTTCCCAGAATTTGTAAGAAGGGGAAAGGAGGCCAAGGTAACCACAAACCAATCTTTTAGATACAAATCCTAGCCAATCTGTATCTAGAGAGGGCTCTCTCTTTATTATTTCACTTTGTTTTGCAAGATATTAGGCTAGTTATGAGGTTTAGAAATTTTGTTTGAGTTTGGGTGGCAGGATTCAATAACAAAGGGGTAGGACTGGCTAAGTTAGGCCATTGGGCTAATGAAGTCAAAGAAGATGGCTTAACTAGATTAGGTTTCTCAACAAGGGATGGTTTTACAGAGCAAGATGGTCAAACAAGGAATAAATAAAGATTTCAAATAAATGGAATGATTTCAAATGGGTGAAGAGCAATTAAGAATCCTTCAACCTATTTGAAAATGGGAACTCGAATTGATTACTAATAAAGAGCAGTTAAGTATTCTTTAGATAATAATCAAAATTGAAAAACTAGAAAACAAGAGAAATTAAGGTTTCGTTGTTTATTCTAATTCATAAGAAAACATAGAGAATAATAATGTTTGAAGACAGAGTGCAATCAAGCATATTCCAAATTACTCTTTTTTGTTTATCATTCAGATATGAAACATAGATGATATAAGAAACAAGGAAAACTTTAAAACACAAGGTATAGAGGACTTATTGATTCGATGATTAATTCAAGAAATCTGCGGAAAGTCCATTGCCTCAATTATTTATGCAGCAAGCCATACGAAAATTTGATCCAACCATCACTTTATTCCAAGAAACCAATATTACAGCAATGTATATGAATTCACCTAAAATACTTCGAATGGAGAAGTATTTATACTAATTGTAGACTGAAATATCTTGAAAAAATATCAAGATTAGTTTCACAAATATCTCCAACTATTTACATTAATAAAACTTAAATAAAGGACATTCAAAACTAATTAATCTATTCGACACTATTTCTATGGATTTATGGTGACAAACAAGAGAAATTTTAATTTGATAGCAACTCTTAGTTGATGATCAGGCATCCCACTCACTAGCTACATCTTTCCTTTGTGCATTCTGCCCCAGAAATTTTGCAAACGTAGGTTCCAATGATATGCTTTTATATCTCAATCCGTGATAGGTATGTAAAAAGTGGAAGATATTATTGTAGATAAGAATGATTTTGAGATAAACCTCTCTCTCTTTCCCAAACATTAGCTCCAATTGTTGACAATATTCTCTGTGAAAAGATGTCAAAAATAGGACTTTGCACAAACTGAAAAATAGGTTGTGAAGACATGCACTTATATCCCTCTTGGTAATACCTGTGTAAAACGTGAGATAGGCTTTTGTATATTGGTCTGTTAGGAACAAAAACCTCCTCCATTGTTTCTAAATACTTCTTGGATTAGCCACAATATTTTATGCAAAACTATGGCTTAAATAGGAAATTTCTGAAGAATGTACCATTTTCGCTCTAATTTCATCTTCTAACCTTAAACTTCTTTTAACTGTTTTTAAATTTTACTTTGGATAAACTTCATTGTGGTTTGTGAAAGTGTTTTCATATTTGTTTAACCCTTAATGTCTTCATGTTTACTCTTACTATTTATTGTTTACATTTTACTTTTACCACTCTGTTTTTCATCTGTCTTCTCTTTGTCATGAATTCGTATGTTCTGTTTTGTGACTGTCTTCCCTATTGTTTATCTTCATGTTAGTTGATTTACTTGACTTGGTCTTCAATCTGATACTATTTAACCCTAATACACTTTGACTGTTCTTTACCATGTCCTTTTACCTGCCATCTCTATTTGAATAGACCCGATAATAATCTTCGAGTAAATAGGTCTTATGACTAGTATTAAGACTGTTTATCCATGGTTGTCGTCTTGTGATTATCTGTAAAACAAAAAAAATTGTTAAGAAAGTATTGCCTTGTAGGGGAGGTCGAAAAAGTTTCATTTGAGCTTGAGAGGTCTGTGGAGTGAATCTAGAATGATTTCTGGGAGGTAAACCATGCTCGAATTGGTTAACAAAGGCGCCGAGTGGTGCAACTGGGTTACAAAGTCTTTTACTACACAATTAGTTGAAAATGAGAAACACTAGGGGCTTTTGTGCTTAAATGGGTAAATGGTTGGTATTGGTGGGTGAAAGGATGAATGATGAGACATTTTTTCATTTTAGTAGAAGGTGGTAAGTGGTTTCTATCGCACCGCTTATGGGGAAGGGTGGTATTTAGCATCAAGCCAACGATTCCATAGATTACTCGATGCGTGGTGGAGGTACGGGAGGAAAACTTCCTGGTGATAGCACGTTAAAGCACGGTCACCAAGGGGAACAATATCGTCATCAATCATTGGATGAAAAAGGAATGATCAGATGGTAGATTGTAGTTGGAGATGGCAGAACTTTATTTGTGGTGAACCTGATGTAATTAACAATGTATTAATCATATCGGGGTCAATATGATTTGTTGTTAGACCCCTATACTACTAGTGTAACCCCTTATTGTTATTAGTGCAAGCCACTTATTATATTGATGTACCCATGCAGTGCCCATATTGTTACTATTGTGACCCCTAGAAGCCCACTATTGTTATTATTGTGCCCTTACATTATTATTGTTATGTCGGTTCTGATTATGTTATGACCCCTTAGACTCCTATATATAGAAAGGAGGTCTTTTCATTTGTATCATCAAAGAATTGTTCATTTATGTAATGTAAAGGAGGTTTCCTCCT
>APFE031020119.1:134560-148783 GCA_000404065.3 Pinus taeda
TTTCTATCTTTTTGTGAGCTGGTTTCATAACATTTGGTATTAGAGCTTTGGATTCTAGGGTTTCGCTGCTCCAAACAGTTCATCGTGGAATTTTCGCTATAACGTTTTTTCTGTGACATTTCAGAAGTCGCAAAAAAAACCCATTTGAGAAAAAATTACGCTGAACCTTGGGTCCGAATTTCAGAGCTTTTTGTGCGATATTTACGGAGATATGATCTGAGGAAGTTGGTCTTTTTGCAGACTCCTGAATTACATTCAAAACAGGTGACCTGGGGAAACTAATCATAACCTTCTCTCTGAGCATCGGATTGGAATTTCGTAAGAAGGAACAGAAGGAGGACAGACTGTAGTTTCGTGTGTGAAGGTTTTAGATCCAAATGTTGAAACAGTGACTCGTGGCACGTCGTACAAGTTCGCTCTACGGAAATAGGCTATAATCTAGTCACTGTGCGAGATTTTGTATAACTCTTCCTTGGAGAATCCAATTTGGGTCAGACTTGTGGCATTGGAAAGAGAACACAGAGGGCTAGCACAAATCATAGTTTCAAAACTTAAAGATCTGAAAGTACAAAGTTACCATCATTTCAAGATCGAGCTCCTAAAATCAAGAAAAAGCAATATGAGGAAGTTTGATGGCAAGGATCCGGTAAATTGGATACGTCAAATGGAGCAATATTTTGATCTACATGGTGTACCACTGTTACAGAAGGTATGTATTGAATCTTCATATTTAGAAACAGATCAATTTTTATGGTATAAAGGGCTTTGTTCTCGTAAAGGACTTGTTACGTGGTCAATTCTCACAGAGGAAATGATAGCACATTATGAGGATACAAAGAGCAACACCCTCTTTAGAGCAACACCTCAACAACTGGAAAGAGTAAAAGGGCTTTGTGACATACTAGAAAGTAAAATTATGGCAACAATGAATTCTACCCCTCACAGCTATGAAGATGGAAGTGTTTTTTTTCCTAGCCTTCCACAACCTACAAGGGTTACACCACAACAATTGGAAGAAAAAAGAGAAAAAGGGCTTTGTTACAACTGTGATAGCAAATGCACTAAAGGTCATAAGTGTGCTGAGAAGAAATTATTTTACATAGAATATGAAGAGGAGGAGGAAAAGGATCAAGAATCATCAAAAGAAGAGGATATATGCCAGGACCCCACCCCAGAGAAAGAAGAAATGAATCAGACCATATCTTGTAAAGCATTGGCAAGAATAACCACTCCTCAAACTCTCAAGATAGAAGGACATATCAAGAAGAAAAAGGTGCAAGAGGTGAAAGATCACATCGAGAAAGAAGAAAAGAATCCAACCATATCTTGTAATTCATTGGTCGGAATTACCACTCCTCAAACTATCAAGATAGAAGGGCGTATCAAGAAGAAAAATGTTCAAGAAGTGAAACATCACATCGAGCATCAAGAAATGAATCTAACCATATCTTGTAAAGGATTGGAAGAAATTACCACTCCTCAAACTCTAAAGATAGAAGGAAATATCAATAAGAAAAAGGTTCAAGCAGTGAAAGATCACATCGAGCATCAACAACAAGTTCTCCAACTTTTAAAGGATAACGCCACTTTGGTGCAAAATTGAATGAAACAATAGGTAGATCAACATCGTAGTGAAAAGTGTTTTGATGTAGGGGATTGGGTATTTTTACTGCTACATCTCAAACAAGCTATTTATGAGAAGTAAATGTTGGCAATACTATATGCACTTAAGAAATGGCAACCTTACCGAATGGGAAGACACTTCAAGGTAAAAATGGATCATGATAGTCTCAAATACTTTTTAGAACAACTATTATCTTTAGAAGAACAAAAAAAATGTGTCACAAATATGTTGGGTTATGACTTTGACATCATCTATAGAAAAGGGAAGCAAAATTCTATTACAGATGCACTCTCAAGAAAGGATGAGGATGTGGAAGCATTGTTTTGTGCTATTTCTATTATCAATCCAGATTGGATAAACAAAGCAAGGGATGAATGGAAGAAGGATGAAGAAGTATGGCCACTCATTCAAAAGTTGCAGAAGATCTCTATTCAAACAATATTGCCAAAACTTGAAGAGGAAGGAAAAATCATATTGGGACCTGGAGAAGCCACAGAAATAAAAACCCGACAGCTACGAAATCGATCAATTTCAGAGTATCTCATCAAGTGAAAGAACTTACCAGCTGAAGATTCCACATGGGAGGACAAGGATTTTATACAGAAGCATCAAGAACTACTCAAGCGTTGAGGACAACATTTTTTAAAGGACAGGGGCATGTTAGGCACTATACTACTAGTGTAACCCCTTATTGTTATTAGTACAACCACCTTATTATATGGATGTACCCATGTAGTGCCCATATTGTTACCATTGTGCCCCTTAGAAACCCACTATTGTTATTATTGTGCCCTTACATTATTATTGTTATGTCAGCTCTGATTATATTATGACCCCTTAGACTCCTATATATAGAAAGGAGGTCTTTTCATTTGTATCATCCAGGAATTGTTCATTTTTGTAATGTAAAGGAGGTTTCCCCCTCAAAGAGGCTGAATTCTAAGGTGTTCAACTATTTTTTCTATCTTTTGTGAGTTGGTTTCATAACATTCACCACCACATCTTCGAGTTGTCACTTGACCTCCATTTAAAATGTAACCGCCTTTGACCATCATTGATGAACTTTGCTGAATTTACACTTCTTAACCTCCCAGAGCGCAATGGGTTAGTGTCGATATTGAACCATCCTATGGAACTTCCACCATCTGTTGCATCCACGGCCCTTCGTAGCCTTCATCAGTTATCTAGGATAGCATTCTGGATACAAAATGTCTTCAGCAGACAATTCTACAATTTGACCTTACCAAATAACCTATACTGATGCTCTTGAACCGCGACAGGTCACACCAGCTTGACCTTATTAAAAACTACCTGTGACTAATGCCCCCAGAGAACAATGAGCCACATTAGTATATTGAATAATTGGCCTATTCTTTATGGTTCTGTATCATTTGATTTTTACCAACAACCTTTTTTTTATAATATATACCAACTTATCATAACAACTTTATTTCACACATCATAAAAACTTTTTCACCACAAAAAAATTTACCATAAAAAACTTTAATCTTTAATCCCTTATGTCTCCTTAAACCATGCACACATTAGTCTTCACCTACAAATGAGATTCCTTTAATAAAATTAAACCTTTAAAGTAAACAAATGCACCATAAAATGAATACAATATTTAATTATTTCATTCACTCTGATGCCCACTGAACTTGTGAATGATGTTGTAGCAACTGACTAAGATGAGAGCGTTTACATTCTGAGAAACCTCCATATACTCGGCATCACCCAATAGATTTATTCTAAAACAAAAACAGTGATAAATACACAGTGTTCGACTTGCAGAGAAGCTTTCTATAAGTAGTGCAAGGAGTAGATCCAGGCAATAGGTAAATCCTCGATGCCTCCTCAAATATCCTACAGATTGGCTCTTTTTGCCTTGGCTGATTTGATCCATGGAATTTGACCCCTTCACGTTATGACCATTAACATATATGTTTCCATTCAACTTCAAGCAATGTGGTTGGTCCATATTAGGAGAAGGTCAAGAAGTTACCACAGAACCCTCAACACTAAAATTTATCAGAAAGGCATATCTACACATAGGAACAACCAAATTAAATTTTCATGTAGACATAAAGTTACAACTAATCTAATTATAAAGCAATAAAACTCACGACTCTCTCACATCTCCCTAGCTCTCGCTAGAGGGAGTCAAGTCAGAACGACTCTAAGACCATATTAGAAAATAGAGAGAAAGCAAAGAGATCTATTAAACACAACAAACAGAGTATGTTTCATTGATCTCACAGACATTACATATATAGGAATACATGATCCTTCTAGATCTGAGAATGGTGGATCTAGATTACTAAAAATAGCTAGTACACTTATTAACCTAGGAAATCATATAGTACAACTCACAACAACTTAGAAGACATGGAAGCATTACTCCAAACATTCAGAGGTGCAAAAAAATTGTGGTTATGTGGAACTTGCACTTCCAAACTTGTGGAGTTAAGCACCGCACCTCAATACCAAGTCACGATTACGATCAAGTCAATCACAGATGTCGAAAATTATTTTAGATATTTCTTATAAATAAACTTAAAAAATCATAACTAAGAAAACTAATAAAATGTGGATTTGAAATTGACGAAATTTAGGAAACGATGTTATGCCGAGAAAAAAATATATTTATCCAAAGCCATAAAGAAGCAGAGCTCTAAGCTAGATCCATACCTTTTGGTCGAAGAAAAACTTTATAATTTAGGCATGGTATATATTTATGACATTTCTCCACAGTTTATATATGCACTAGGCTAGTTAATTCCATCCCTGGGTTTTCTTTATTTTGATTACTATTTGCATATTTAGAAAAACGAGAAAACACAAGGTATGTGGGCATCTCTACACATGCAAAAGTATTATTGTGATATATGGTTGACTGTTACATTTTGATTTAATTCCTCTAAAGTGAAGCAGGGTAAAGGGCAAGTATATTTTTTTTACATGAATGCGAAAAGTCTATGCACACACATTCTAGATAATCCAACGAAAGTTGCTTCTTATCCTTCCCTTTGAATATTATTTGTTCATTACAAACATGGCTCATCACACAAATTCGCAGATTAAATCTTGAAATGTGTTGGCAACCTAACCGATTCCCTTCTCATTTTGAAAATGATATGTGTCTAGCATTATGCTTTTCTTTTGATTCATAAAATGGACATTTTTAGTTTTGTTTATCACCTAGACTATGGTCAATCTAGTTATGTGGTATTAACTAGAATTATATATTTCTTACTGGAACTTGGTCTTTTTATTTTGATTTTGTAATGACCATGTAACTTGTACTTCATACTATTTCATTCTTTCATTTTTCATTCATTTTGGTCCAAATATTTGGTATTATATAGCAACATTTATTTTTACACTTGGTTTAAGGATTTGTTATATATTAGGATGAGTGCATATTGCATAATCATATTGGATTATAGTTTTGGTAAATGTTTTTTAAAACCTTATATATGACCTTTGCATTGCTTTCAAATCAGTGGGTGAATGATGTTGTAATGTTTCATTTATGATTAAACATGATTACCCTGGTCTTAAGTGATATATGATTGTATGAGATGGAACTTGTCTTATTTTCTTAGGATGTCATGTTTCCTATTTGGCACTCTCGTCTCTTGATGCTTATATGTGATGTAACTTGTAGACATAACTTTACCTGCAAAAAAAATTAAAACATTCCCTAGTCATGATTGATATATTGTACATTCTAGAAATCGTGCATTGTGATCACTTGAATTGATATGTAGGGTTTTCATTTTAGTATTTTCTTTGGTTTCCATTCCTCTTTACATATTTCTCAGTCTCTCTGAAACTTACCAAAATTGTGGTCTTTTGTATGTTTGTTCTAAATCCTATCGAACTAAACCCTAAATCACATTTCATTTATGTAAATACCCATGCCTGTAATCAGAACATAGTGGGTATTGTATGATCTTGTTGAAGTTTATGATGAATACTAGTCTGTTTTTATCCAACAACCCCAAGTTAAAAATTCATGTAATAAATTTAATAAAGGCAAAATAATAACCAAGTTCATGGGACACGTATTCCAAGATGAATGTTGGACAAAAACATAGTGAAGGGGATTACTTGTGATTAATTAATGGCTATGGAAATTGACAAAGGAAATTGAAAAGGCTTTGGAAAGGCATGAGGCATTTATTGGCATTTTATTTGTGAAAATAATGGAAAATAGGAGAAAAAGGAGGTGAAATGTCACATGTTGCATGTGAGGAGGAAATTGAAGTAAAATAATGGAAAATGAAGAAAAAAGAGGCTTCAATGATAAAAAGGCTTCTTAGAATTGGTTCACAACCTTTAGTGAGTTGTAGCTTGAAGCACTCTATTCTATTCTCTCTCTCTCATACTCTTGGACAATTAGAGCCATACTCTTGGACACTTAGAGTTTTAATCTTGGTGCACTCTTGAAGGAGTGTGACATACTTGGGATTTGGAGAAAGAAGGAAAGGAAAATCAGGAAGCTGTAAGAGGACAACAGAATCAACAGCTACAACAGGTTTTTCTTGTAGGTACTAAGTTACATGGATCATTTCCTTGCTAGTTTTGGCATGCATGACACATCCATGTGGTTTCTTGGTTATGATATGTCATTGGCATGGAGGAATTCCTAGATTGACAATGGTTTTTCCTTGCCTTGTCATTTCCTAGATAACTATCGTGTTATGGGTTTTAGCTTTGTTTTTTGGTCAGTGTTCATGTTACTTATGGTTGTGGTTTGAGTTATTACTTCTTAGAGCCTTGCTTGGACAAATTCTCTCAAAGCCCTATAATAGTTTGGGTTGAGTTACTAGTCATTGAATCCTTGGTTGGACAAATTCTTTGGAGCCCTCACTGGGTTGAGTTACTAGTCCTAGAAGTGAGGTTGAAACAAACACTCTAGGGCCCTGGATAACTTGGATAGAGACTGATCTGGCGATGGTTAGTGATGTCTAAATATGAGGTGGAATCACTGGTTGAAGGTTGAGTTGTTTTTGCCCCTAGAATCCTTGGGTTTGGTTTCGACTAGTTGTTCCATGAGAATGCAACACTACCTAAGAAGTTTAATATATTTGATAGAGGGTAGGGATTTCAATTTGAGGAGCAGAACAAGGGTGATGGAAATAATCATTTATAATGTTGGACTTGTGGAAAGGATCATCATAGGAGGGATTGTCCATAGCATCAGGGTGGTAGACCATAGATCTACAATGCTCAGGGGACCCAAATAGTGGGGGGTGTTGGGCATATTTTTCCGCAGATTTATGCAGCATTGGTAACATGCAGGTGGATCATAAGGCATGTATTATCGTGATGGACAATAACCTTTGTGATAAAATTGTTTCTATTTTGATTGACCCTGTATCTAATTATATTTATGTTAATCCTAACCTAGTGGATAAGTGTGATTTGAATAGAGAAGTGCATGTAGAGTCTTGGTTAGTGCACATGGCTACAAGTACTAAGAAGAGAGTTCATCATTGGGTAATAGTTTGTGCATTTGAGCTGAATGCCTACATCAACACATATCTTCATAGGACCAATGTAGATTGTTATGATAATGATATTGAGTGCTTAGATGGCAATGGAGAACAAAGGATCTTGTAGGGTAAGAAGAAGAAAACATCAGTTAGATTGGTGACATCAATGCAGGAAAAGTGCAATCCCAAGAAAGGGTATGTGTTATTTATAGTAAATATTTACATTGGTAAAGGTAAGGATGTTGAGGATGTTGAGGATATAGAAGTTTTGAATAGGTACCCAGTTCTACATTAGTTCCAAGATGCATTTCCTACAGATATTCTAGAGTTATCATCTCACAGGGAAGTGGAATTTTCAATTGAGTTGGTACTAGGGGCAACACCAACATCAAATGAACAATAAACGATGAGCACACCAAAGTTCGTAGGGTTGAAGTTGTAGTTGAAGGAAATGCTTGACAAGGGATACATTAGGCCAAATGTATTGCCTTGGTGTGCGACAGTGTTATTTTTGAAGAAGAAGGATGGTACTCTTAGGCTATGCATTGAATACAGGTAGTTGAATAAGGTAACCATAGAGAATAGATATATTTTGTTGAGGATTCATGACTTGTTTAACCAGTTGAAAGGAGCATCAATGTTCTCGAAGATTGATTTGAGATCAAGATACCATTAGGTACGCATTAAAGAAGAGGAAATCTGCGAGAATACTTTTTGGACCAGGTATGGGAATTATGAGTTTTTTGTAGTTCCTTTTGGTTTGAATAATGCTCCAGATAATTTTATGTGCTTGATAAAAAGTGTGTTATGTCCTTATATAGAAAATTTTGTTATTATATTTATTGATGAAATATTGATATATTCTAAGAATGAGTTAGAGCATGCCGAACAATTAGCAGCAGCCTTGAGATTTCTAAGGGAACATCAGTCGTATGCCAAGCTTAGTAAATGCAATTTCTTTCAAACAAAGGTACATTACTTGGGGCATGTTGTTTCCAAGGAACGCATAATAGTGGATCCAGAAAATATAAAATTTATCATAGAATTGATAGCTCCCAGGAATTTGGATGAGGTAAGGTCGTTATGGGATTAATAGGTTATTACAGGAGGTTCATCGGGAACTTTGCACATATTGCTTATATTATTACATCATTGCAAAGGAAAGGTAGGAAATTATAATGGATAGAAGAACATGTACCTAGTTTTGAGAAGTTGAAACAATTGTTGACAAATGCTCTAATTCTAAAGATTGCAGATCCAATAAAAAGTTCATTGTGTATGCATATGCCTACAAGAGAGGACTTGGTGGAATCTTGATACAATAGGGATAGGTGGTATGTTATGAATCAAGGAAACTAAATGAGAGAAGAATTATGTTACACATGATCTTGAGTTGGAAGCAATCATCCATGCAATGAAGATGTGGAGGCACTAACTTATTGGTAGGACGTTTGTATTGATGAGTGATCATAGGTGGATTGAAAACTTATTTGACTAACCGAATATTAATTTCAAACAAGCTAGATGGTTGACAATGATCAGTGAGTTTGATTTTGAGATCAGGTACATTAAAAGGAAAGACAACATGGTGGCAAATGCTCTTAGGATAAGAGTGTAGATGAATCATTTTTCAGCCATGAGTTCATATGGGACAAATTTACGGGATCGGATCTTACAAGAAGGTGAAGATGATTACAGGTATACGAAGATTAGGTACATGTTACAACATGATATAACTGATCAAGATGTGGACTATCATCTCACAACGGATGGTTTGGTGAGGTTTAGGGACAAGATTTATGTGTCAGACAACAGCGAGCTCAAGTAGCTTATCTTGAGGGAATTCCATGCGAAGTCGTATTTAGGTCACCCAAGATATAATAATACATTGACAGTGGTGAATAAGATATATTATTGGCCGAATTTGAAGAAGGAAGTGGCATAGTTTGTGGCTAGATGCCTGGATTGTCAATAGGTAAAAGTAGAGTGTAAGTATCCAAGTGGAGCACTACAACCGATTTCAATTCGAGAGTAGGAATGGGAGATCATTTCCATGGATTTCGTACAGGTTTTCTGAGGACATATAAACAACATTATTCTATCATAGTTGTGGAGGAAAAATTGACAAAGGTAGTGCATCTCATTCTAGTGAAGTCTACTTATTCAACTAATGATGTAGCATAGGTCTTCATCAAAGATATAGTGAGATTTCTTGGTGTACCAAAGAAGATTGTGTCAAATAGGGATTCTAAGTTCACTTCCATGTTTTGGAAGGAGTTATTCGTAGGTTTAAGTAGACATTTGGCCTCCAACACAACTTATCATCCACAGATAGATGAACAAATAGAGAGGGTCAACAGAATTTAGGAGAACATGTTGAGGATGTATGTGATGCATCAACAATGGAAGTCGGAAGAGTATCTTCCATTGTTAGAGTTTTGCTTAAAACAATGGGTATCAGGAGTCACTAAGAATGAGTCTATTTGAGGCAATTTATGGTTAGATTTTTAATACTCCCATTGGTTGGAATGATCCAGTGAACAAGGTATTGATAGGACCAAACATATTGGAAGATATGGAATAGAAAATGCAGGTAATAAAATGATGCAGGCAGAAATAGTGGCTTAATAAACCTCAACAATCACCCTGCAGTTCCCCTTTTCTCCACAATTCTGCCTTTTCCCTTATAACCAGATTTCCTTTGGAACAAGGCCAAAACAATGCATTTGTGCTTTATAAACATGAATGTTCATGATTCACTGGAGATCACGATCTAACTGAATCGACGGTCTAGATTAAATCGCATCATCGCAAATCACAAGTCACAAGTCACAAATCACCGATGCAATGTTCTCCCTTTTAAAAAAGTCTCGATGTGATTTATCACGTCGATCGTTGTCGGCAATCGTTGCTTCCCCCAGCTTGAGGTCTTGTCACTCCCACTCAATGCTCCAATGTGATATAGTGGAAGTTGCTAATCGCAGCTCATGAAGACTTGGGCTTAACCTTTCACTTAAATAAAATTGTGATGTGATATGTAATTGTTCACGGACCCAAAAAAGTTACAAAAGTCTCATGTATAACATTTCAAGTCTAGATTTCGGATCCTCTTGGTGTTTTTTGCTAATTCTTAGTGTAAATCTGATTTTCGCCTGCGAGACCAAAACCATGTCAATTAAATCCACTGATCCGATATCGGTGATCTAACAGTTGGGATTTAAAGTGGCATCAACCAATGTTATTTATATAAAAGGCCTCTGTCTTCTATCAATATGGTGATTTATACCGTGAAACATAAACAAGCAAAGGGATAATCAACTCTGCCCCGAATACAAAGAACAAAAGCAAAATGGAAATTTCTATAGGCTAGATTTATGATCACACATGCATCAATTTTTCAATATAAAAGAGTTACAAAGTCTCGCCCTTCGCCCGATTACAACATATAAAGAGACCTTTGTTTCAACAAAATCCGCACACACTAATTCTTTCTCTCACTCCACTCTATTCTCCCTTCATTACATTTTTTCCCTTCTTTTTATCAATCGAATATCACTCTATAATGTACCTAACAACTCAATCCCTATTTTTAATCAATCTAATAGCAAATCTCTAATTCCTATCTCTACCACACACCTATGTTAACAACTTATCTTTGAACCTAAAATAAGACAATTTATAACTATTAGAATAATGAAATACAACTCATTTCTTGAGAGATCCAACCCTCTCAGTAAAATTGACTTTTGACCAATCAAGTCAATGAAATTCAACTTGTTTAGCCACAACATATGAACAAACTTTCACATTGCTGGTTAAGTCCAGATTCTCCTGCATCAGACTCTCAGGAAAGAAAAGAATCATCCTTCAAACCTTCAGGACTTACTCCATAGTTCTACAATTCTATTGTTGTCAACCGGCTAGCATCCTCCATTGGTTGTCCTTTCCATTTGACTAGATATTGGAAATAAGTATGTCCTCTGGTCCTTTTGGATACTCTTTTCTCCAAATCAGCTTCCACTTCTTTCTTAGTTGTCTTTGGCATTTTTTCTTCCCAGTTCATAGTTTGAACTTCATCTCCTGTAATTTCCTCTTGTACCTCTATCTCTGCCTCTTTGTATGGATACAAATATGCAACATTGAAGATAGGTGATATTTCAATCCCTTCTGGCAACTCAATTTCATATGCATTAGATGAAAACTTTCTTACAATTCTACATGGTCCTATTTTTTTCATTTTCATTTTATTGTAAGTCTTAGCAGGAAATATTTCTTTTCTCAAATTCACCATCACTAAATCTCCCACTTGGAATTATTTCTCTCTTCTTTTCATATCTACCCTCTGTTTGTATTTTCCGCTGCTTTCCTATAATCTTCCTTTGACATCTTCTTGTAGTCTCTACATCTGCTTTTCAAACTCTTCAGCTTTTGCACTTCTTGTCTCCTGTTTACCCAAATTTTTGAGCTCATATACACGTCTTGGATTCATTCCAAAAAAAATATGAAATGGACTCATTCCAGTACTTCGGTTTGGAGTATCATTATAAGAAAAATCAGCCTGAGCTAGTTCTAAATCCCACTGCTTAGGATTTTGATACACTAAACTTCTCAATATGTTTCCCAAGCTCCTGTTTACTACCTCAGTTTGTCCATCTGTTTGAGGATGGGATGCTAAACTAAAACTGAGGTTAGCTCCCAAATTCTTCCAAAGAGTTCTCTAGAAATGTCCTACAAAATTTTTATTGTTGGAAATAATACTGAGAAGGTGGGGGGGTGGGGGGTGAATCAGTATTAACAAGTTAACAATATTTCATTTCCAAAATCAGATTCATATATGCTACTTTTGTTAATACAACTTACGTGTATACGCAACTATGTTTAGAGAAACTAGCATATACCTTGCAAACTTATAATTTAGTTAGTTGATCTTTAATCTATGCATCAGAACCATATAAACAATAACCAAGTGCAGTAAACAGAACATACAATCACACACATGAACACAACATATAAGGTGGAAACCCAATGTGGGTGAAAACTATTGAGTCTTGAAAATGTCATTCATTTCCATTACACTTTCACTATTATGTCCATTATATCACCTCCATTTCACTACTATGTCACCACATTCATCCCACTTTCATTATCATTGGGCCACATTTATGTTTTTCCAATCTTTATTAATTCTAAGCCTTTTAAGTGATTTTGTGGTTAAAATTAGAAAATAATGTGCATAAGCTTATACCTAACCAATGGGTTGAGATTGTTGACATGTGTAGGTTGAAAGGAGGCTTCTAGAAGACCCTTATGTGGTACTCTAAGGCCAAATTCGAATTTGAGTGGAAAGAATCATGGGACCATGAGGATATGTGTCGCATCTCCTAATTGTATTGTAACTCTAAAAAGACATGTGTCTTATCAGCTCCTATTTTTATTAGGACTCTAGAGTTAGAGGGAGAGATTCATGGATTATCATTAATGAGATGGATCTCATCTTTTTGTATAAATAGGAGATCTCTCCCCTTCATTAGTTCGTCTTTGTAGTCCCTAGTTCTTAAGATTGTAGTTCTTCCTTGATGGCTTTTGAAAGCTTTGGAGAACTTTGTTGTACTTTGTACTTTTGAAGAATTTGAATAAAGCTTTGACGTTCTCAACATGGAAGGAGATGTGAAGTAGATGTCATGGAGCACATTAGAATGTAAGGTAGAGTAGATTTCATTTTGTAAATATTGCTTTGTAGAATGTAAGGTAGAATAGATTTCATTTTGTAAATGTTGCTTTGATTTGATTTGATTACTTTCAAGTTTGATAGATTAGATTTTTCATTCATGCAATTTTAATTCATGCAAGTGTATTCAATTTTGCTTTGATTTCATAGGTGGAAGAGGGCCCCTGCCTTGTATAGTTGTCATTTAATTTTGCATTTAATTTTGTTATGCTTATGTATATTAGCTGTACATAAATTGCTTTCAAGTTGATTGTAGATTAGTGATGTACATAGCCTTTTAATGACTAATGACATGATAGAATCATCTTGTCCTTTTGCTGAAGCAGCAAGGATACTGGGTCTCATAGTCACTAGCTCATTGTTTGGTTATTGCATTTTATCTTGATTGAACTAATGACATGATAGAATCATCTTGTCCTTTTGCTGAAGCAGCAAGGATACTGGGTCTCATAGTCATTAGAAAACAAACAAGAACAAAACCCCAAAAACAACATAAACTATAAAACAACGAAGTAAGAGAAAGTTTAACTAAGCACATATAGTGCACCATACTTCATCAGTTTACGATACCCGGATTGATAATTTATGTAGAGCAATTTAAGATGTTAAATTGACTAGACACTTTGTATCTAATAAACAGACACAATGGGTCAAATAGTTGCCTCTGGCTGAATGGTGGTATATTAACACTTCCTTCCATACAACAACAAAAATGACCCCATTTATGGCACTTTATGGATATCAGCCACCATCCATCACATCATATTTAAGAGAAAATTCTAAGGTTCAAGCGATGGAACATCACATCGAACATCAACGACAAGTCCTCCAACTCTAAAAGGATAACCTCATGTTGGCACAGAATATAATGAAACAACAGGCATATTAACATCGCAGTGAAAGAAGTTTTCATGTAGGTGATTGGGTATTCCTATGGCTACAACCATATAAGAAAATGTCCCTCAAGCAAGCTAAGAAGGATAATAAATTATCACCAAAGTATTATTGTTCGTACAAGGTGTTGCAAAATATTGGTACTATGGCATACAAATTGGAGCTTCCTGCAGCGTCTCGAGTGCACCCAATTTCCATGTTTCATGTTTAAAGAAGGTTATAGGCGACAAGCTCCCAGTTCAAACAATATTTCCAGAACTTGACGAGGAAGGAAAAATTATATTGGAACCAGAAGCGGTCACAGAAACAAGAACTCGACAGCTATGAAATCGATCAATTTCAAAGTATCTCATCAAGTGGAAGAACTTATCCACTGAAGATTCCACATGGGAGGGTGAGAATTTTATATAGAAGCATCCATAACTACTCAAGCATTGAGGACAACACTTTTTTTGAAGGAGAGGGGCATGTTA
>APFE031020119.1:160296-175356 GCA_000404065.3 Pinus taeda
TTAATTCTAACTCTATTTTCTCTCATATTCCTTAAAAGAATATTTACAAAATCCTCACTTTCTCCCATTTTATTAAAAGTAAAAAATTAATTAATAAAATATTAAGAATTGTCACACCCCCTTTAATCACATATTTACAATGAAAAAAATGGTCTTGATGCTCCTGCATCATACTCCCAACGTTAAACTAAACATGATCGCCTGATCATGTGTTCGGATCTGTGTATGCCTGGATCCCATATCTTGTGTTGTAACTTTCCACTTGCTGCACTTTCACAATCTGTCTCTATTTTCATTTTGCTGCTGCTTCTTCTGCTTCTCTTCCTTGCTACTACTGGTTTCTTCTGGGATTCTTTTGTCATCAGTCTTCTGATACTTTCAATCTCTCGGTCTAATAAATCTCCCGGCTGTTGTTTTCTTGCTGTCTGCTGAGCTAAGACGGCTTGCTCAGTTTGTACTGTCACTAGCTAACTTCTTGCTTCTATGCTTGTTTCTGTTCTAACTTCCTCATTTCTTACTGCCACCCAATCATCCATACCCTCTTGTCTTCTGGAACAGAAAACTTCTTCTTCCTTCATTTGACTTCTCAATTGAGTCAAATGTTCTACAACAATACCTGCATTCACAAAACACTTGTTAGAATAAAAATCAGAAGGCATCAGTGCCTTATCCTCCTTTGCCAGCACTTCAGTATGGTGTTCTGAAATCTCCTCCACCATCAGCACATCACTATGCTGATTCTCTTTGCCCAAAGAATCCTCTGAAGAATTCTCAAGATTGTCAACCAGTCTTTTTCCCACATCATACTCCGAATTTTCCAACAAATATTCTAGCAATGCAATTTCTTTGTAACATTGCTGAAGCATAACATCACCATCACTTACAGTCCCTGCATTCATATACAACTTGTCAGTTTGAAAACTACAAGTCTCAACAGCTTTAATCGTCGGTTCATATACCAGCTCTTTCAGCTGATCATCTTCTTCATTCACATGAAGTTCTTCTTCAACAAAACCTGTAATCACATCACAATTGTCAGCTATAAAAACACAAGAATTCACATTATCCAGCTGATCTGGATCTGCCCAATAATTCAAGAAATCATCGATGATCTCTTCCTCTGTTTGATCAATAGAAACCTCCTCTTCCAACTCAGCTGCTCTGAGTTGCGTACACTTCAACTGTACATCCATCACCTGCTCAAGCTTCTTGAGCTCTTCAATTAACTGCATGTTTATCTGTCGATCTCTTTTCTGTTGTAGCTTCTGCCACTTCACTTTCTTCCCCTTTAGTGGAAAGATCCATCCTCTACTCTGGTTTTCCTGCTCTTGCAGCCATTCCTCTAGTACCTGCAATTGCACTTTCATTACTGCAATCTCTCTTTCCCTGACTTCTGCAGTCATCTCATCTTCGTGGCATTCCTCTGAACCTATTCTTTGATCCTCCATGATCATCTTCTCACTTGCCATGAGTTGCACTAGCCTCTGCAACAAGCTCTCCTGTCTTGCCGCCACTTACCTCACCAAGCTCTCCTCACTCAGTCTTTTGGTAAGTACTTGGTTCACTGCCTTTGGAACCTCTTTGAGCACTCTCCTTTGCTCACTCTCAGGCTATCTCTTCAACTCACCTTCTTCTTCAGGACACTACAATTGTCCTCCTTATTCAGCCTTTAGCTGAATGCCAGGTTCAATGCCATCGTCTTCTCTGCAACCATAAACTTCAATCACAAATTTCAAATCAGAAAAACCATCTCACCTCTTAAGATCTTGCATGATCTTATCTCCATTTACTTCTGCCATCCTGTTCACTGCATTTGCATAGCTTGCATATCAAATTTAATCTCTGATCTTCATTTCATTTCTTGTCAGTAAGACTCAAATCAAAATTCAAAACCTGCATTTCCAATTCAGACTTACACACTTTCACACCACATATGTGCCTTCAAACTCAAACTCAAATCTTGTATATGTGCCTTCAATATTAGATTCAAAGACCAATCAAACAAGTGCACCCATATTTACATTCAACTCGGAACAAATTCGGATTCCCAAATAAAGCTTTGACTAAATAATGCCATAGCAAATATTTATTAGATATGCACTTTTTAACATATCACAATAGCGCAATAATAAATCTGGATATGCTAACAAAAGTGATTACCTCAACAATGCCTCTGCAATTCACCCATTGACTCTACCTACTCACAAGTCGAGGTTTAACCATTTCTTCATGATATGCGCCTTTGATTTCTTCAAATGTTTGGACAGTGATATGCACGAGGCTTCTGCCAACAATTTTATTCCTCTGCAAAATTCTGTCTTCAATTCTTTTCAAAAACCTTCACACAGAGCCAAGCTCTGATACCAAAAATGACGCAGCCCAGGCCACTCCCAGGCCACAACTACCAGGATCCTCTCTTCTTCATGCGTATAGATGCACTTTAATTCAAAGACAGAGTGTTCACTTGAATTTTCGGAAGCTTATTTCAATCGTTGTAATCTCATGACTAAAAAAAAAACAACCCATGCTTGAATTTAAACACACGGCTATGATAACCATACTCGTTACACCCAATGCTTTCAAGAAACTCTTAAAGAACCATGGCCATGCGTAAACCACTTACCACAGGGACTCTTGGTACCGGCGCTGGCTAAGGTCTGGCTTCTAAGCAAAAGCTCGAGAGTATATTGTTATCGCCTTTACTTTAAACAAGATATGGGCATAGGAACACATGCATCGCTTACCATCTTTCTAAATGAGATTAACATACAACGCAACCTTTTCTTTAACTCCTTGAAACATTCACCTATATCAACACATGCAATTCTGGACAGACTTGTAATTAATACACTCCTGTTGACTATAGTTAACTCCGTGTACGCAGCGCCTTTGATGTTTAACTGTTATATATATATATATATATATATATATATATATATATATATATATATACGCGCCATACCAAAACCGGTTCTTGATTCATTGCTAGCAGCCGATTGTCATAGATTGCTCCTTGTCACGCTGTCCAACGATCCACCTATGCCTGACGGTCTTCCAAGTTTCTGGGGCCGATAGTCTCCAACAAGAATGATAACCTTTGTAATCAAGGCAATGCTTTGTTCTGCGCAAAACAGAGAGTTTTAACCTGTTGAACCGAATGACATTAGCACGCGGTCCTAATGCACAGTCGAATAGTAATCAGGAAAATAAGAGGCCCGCTTCCAGAATTCTTAAAACCAAAGTATTTTACGACCAGATATTTAATGCAAAATATCTCGCATCACAATTTATGTGATGTCCTTTGATGTCAAATGCGTCCGATGTGTTTCCAGAACAGTCCCGGTACAAGTTCGACCGCAAATTTTGTCGGTGGGATTTTTCAGAAATCTGTTCGCTCGAATTTGCTGGTCCCGTAACCTTTAAACTCAAAAATATTATCAATTCAAACAAAAGAATTTCCCTTCAGAGCCGTCGGCAAATCACCACGGCTAAAGGTCTTCACGCTGGCTCAACCGACAACGCCTACACAATACCATATCTGCGGAGGCGCATAAATATTCGATACATCAACAATCAATACCCATTCGCACCGAAAACACCAATGACGGATTAACATACAACAACTATAACCATCCGCAGCCGCAATTTCAACACTATATAACATGCGTATATGTGGGCCACTATGTATAAATGGAGAATTAAGACGGTTCAACAGTTCGGGGTAACTCTCATTGCAAATTATATTAAATCATTGCCACGCAAATGCGCATGGTGATAAAAAGAAACCATTAATGACAGTCCATAACAATAACGCCGAGCGCCTCACTACCAATAAAGAAATCACCTCATTCAACCCCAGTTTATTATGCATGGGAAAACGATATCCACATTCAGTGAAAACAAAGGATGCACAGTCAAATAACCGGAGGAATAAAAAGACCATTCCACCATTGGACACATGCATATGATCATATCTCAGAATTCATTAAGGCAACCAAGTTCGTCCATAACTGAATTCAACATATCCATATATACATAAATCAAACATTTACAAAAGTTCTATTCATGGCCAGATATGCAAATCCATGGCCCTTTTACAACTGCCAAAGGCTCCCAAGGAGAAACCTTCCTCACCTCTCACACTCACTCACGCTCACCTTTTTCCTCTAAAACTTCTTCCTGTTTATACAATTTTAAAAATATCATTAAATTAAATGCTCAATCCTTTCAATTCCTCAACAAATCCCTAAATCTCTCAACACCCTAAAAGATAGATTCTCATCCCTAAGACTTAGAAACTAATTCCAACTTAGGCTCCCTCATTAATTCTAACTCTATTTTCTCTCATATTCCTTAAAAGAATATTTACAAAATCCTCACTTTCTCCCATTTTATTAAAAATAACAAATTAATTAATAAAATATTAAGAATTGTCACACCCCCTTTAATCACATATTTACAATGAAAAAAATGGTCTTGATGCTCCTGCATCACTTCCCACTGTCAATAGTGAAGGATCTGCCACTGATGACTGGAAACCCTAAGGTACTGCCAAATGGACTCTAGATATTTGCCTCAATGAGTCATAGTCAATAGGAAAAGATCTGCAAGAAGGAAGGCATTAAGGCATCCTTCATCAATCTAGTGCGAGTGTAACCCGTAGGCCAATAATGTGGAAGGAATCAGATGAAAAAAGATGCAGTAACCCAACCGAAGCATGTTTCCAACATACACAAGATGTAGCTAGTGCATGATAGAAACTCTCTAAAACAACCAATAATGAAAGCTGACACAAGGCGAGGAATCCACCAATAGAGTCAAATGGAAACCAAGGCACTGCATGAATCCCAATGTGTGATAATGAAAGCTAATTTCGAACACAAGGGAAACCACTCAATCAAAAACCCATGATACTGATCGATGCTAAGCACAAGGTGACCTATCAATAATGAAAATAGGGCCAGGTTGTAGCTCTAGGCCTTCCCTTAGAGTAATATGTCGTTGTTGATAAGGACAAGACTTGCCAACAAGAAGTCAATGGAGACATTCTCAAACAGGCACGAGCAAAGGACCAATATAACTGATGTGATGACAAACAAGACACTGACAACCAGGGATGGCCGACTGAAAAATAGTTCAAGAGACACCACAGAGAGGCCAACTTAGGCTTACTTCCCTTGAACAAAGCACAACTCAATGATGACTATGTGGCAGCATATGATAACTCTGTATAAGTTTGTCATGTGGGAGGCACGAATGAACTCTTCATATGATTAGAAGAGATAACCAACCGAAGGATAACTGACTCAATAATAAGGTTAAGGCGTACCTAATTCAAACTAAATCTCGCCCAAAAATGGAGGAAAGACTTTCTTTTGAGTGCTTTGTTCAAGGGCGACACAACTTACTCTAGCTACCAACAATATATGGAAATGTTGTCTTGTTCCCACTCTTTTTTGGAATATATAGTTTTTTTTTCTTTTTCTTTATCTTTAAACCGGAAAAAGAATAAAAGAATGCTATAGTACAATGGAAAGAATGAGTGTCAGTGAAACATATGATCTAGTTCCTGGAATGGGAACAATCCTATGCTCAATGCAAGGAGGCGAAACTGGTCAAGGACACTCAAAGGGATGTTCCTTCCATGGATCAAAGGGTGTGTCAAGTTGCAGAAGCTAAGTGATTGCAGGTTTGAGTTTGCAGAAGACATGGTCAAATAAGTGGCTTAAACACAAGTACAAGTGAAGCCGGCTCAAGGCCGGAAGGTGCAATTAATCAAAATGCAATGTAGCAATACAACTCAACACAAAGGAGCCTCTATGGTATAAGTCCAAAATGAAGCAAAGAAGCAAAAAGCAAAGAGAAATGAGTCTTCAAAGCAAAAGTCATGGCAGGACTAAAGAGGACTCCCCAACCTACTTAATATAATAGCATGGGAAACAAATGTCAGTGTGGTGCTAACTACAATGCCCATGTAAATGATGGCTCTACCATCATGTCATGATTTAAAAATTGGCAAGTGAACATGGTTTACTAACCAAGACACGATGGGATCGACCCTATGGCAAGTGTATCAACAAATGGACGTTAGTATGCAAGATGCAATGGAAAAAATGGTTTCCCTGACCTATATGCCAGTGAGTAAATGATACCTGCCATGACGGGTTAGTGGTCATGGAACCGATATGAAATCTCGAAGAAGCGTCCAAAATACCCTGAAAAACAACCTATTCCCGACAATCCAAGCTCACAAGTTAAAATATTCATGAGACGAAAAAGACAAGTTTTGAAAAAAATTGACAATTTCAAATCTATAAAGTGACCTTTTGACTCACCATTTGTGCTATGTGTTGAGAGAAAAAGTTGTGGAGAAAAAAGAGCAAACTTGGCCCCCAAAGAATTGGACCATTCAAATTGGATCAAAATCATCAAGTAAGCCTCAATTCAAGCTTGCATTACTTTGTGAATGTTTTTAGAAATTTTTATTAAGGTTTGACCATAGGAATTTATGTTAAAAATTTCAACTCAGCGTATACGTGGGTTGGATGTTATCAACCTACATATACGACGGCCCTACACACGACTATGTGTAAAAGGAACCCGTGTATATGCGATTTGAAATTTGAATACAAAAGTCTAATGGTTAAAACTCAATTTTTTTTCAGGATGACAATCACATGGAGAGAGAGGGAGCATACCACAATTCATAATGAAGTTATGAATGATCAATAGGCATTAGATGCATTGAGGGGATGTGGCTTGTTGAAATTTTTCAAAATGCCCAACATGAAAGCCAACACTCGTTTGCTTGAAATGTTAATCCCTTATTGGAGTGTCAAATATGATGCATTTATGATTGATCAGGTGCCTTTACAGATAGAGGTGGAGGATATTTACTTTATCACTAGACTCTCTCGGAGAGGAGAGGTTGTGCATTTGACTAGATAGACATGAGGTAGCCTTTCAATAGAAGACTACTAACACATTTATTGTTCTAGGCATCCGGAAAAAATTGGAAGTCAGATTCCAATAAAACATGTGGAGATCTTATCCCTGAGGAGTCTATTGTTCACCATAGCTAGGATAAATGGATCAGCCTCATTACACTAAGCTTCCCGAGTATCCATGAGCTTGGTTGTGGACTGCCTCACCATTGTTTTTAACTAGTGTACACTTCTTAGCAATATGAAGAGCTAGTTGTCCTCTATTCAGAAAGGGTAGACAAAAAATTTAAGATATGGGACTATTTTATGCTCATTCTTCTTCGAGAAGGTGCTTGGGCTACATCCCAAGGTATCAGTCTCTATCAGTAGCCCCTGAGATCCTCAGATGGGTAGGTGGGCCAATTTAAAGAAATGCCTTGGAGGTGGGGATGTGTGGAGGACTACTTTTGATGATGAGTTCTTCTCCTCGTGGGAACAAAAAATCATCGTTGTGGATGACTATCCCTATGCTGATATGGATTTCCAAGGAGATACAGACTTGGTGCTGCCACCAAATGCAACATGGAGAGAGATAGGTAACAATTTTTTACATTTTTATCAATTTTTAAGATTTTTTTATGTTTTTTAAATATGAAAATGAACTTAGAAATATTTTTGATGGGATTAAAATATTGACATAAAGATCATGTTCTAGATGTGAGTCCGGTAAGACCCGATGGATTCTCGCGGCACCAGCATCATGGAAGAGGTGCCAAAGAGGCGACTGCTGAGATAGAGAGGGTCTTATATGCAGTCCAAAGAAACTTGGTGAGATTTATTCACCAGGTACCGATGGTAGCCATAAAGTACCTACCCAAGAGATGTAGCTCTGCATGGTAGGAGTACCATGAGACTGGGTCTGCATACTTTGGCGTGTGGCCAATGCAGTAGTCACCTTCTTAGATGCTCATCCTAAGCTAGGTCGATAGATAGACTGAACATGATTATGGGAATTTGGTCTTGATTTTATATATTATTTTTGAACACTTTATGTACACACGGGCATTTTTATGATATATATACAGTTCCAAAATTTTGATGTTTGTTTTTAACTTGATGAATGATTGATATGCCAATCTAATGCTTTATTAGCGATAGAATCCACTAATGAATTTTCAGATCGTGGAATGTGCAAATAAGTCATATAAACAAATAATCATTGCAACACCCTCACTCTAGAAAATTGGTGACATAAATAAGGATTCCAAACCTGATAAATGTTATTTAATTGTGACACTACTAGTTGTGAGTCAAGATACACTACTAATGAATCAATTCCATAAGAAATAGCTTCAGATAGTAAATTAATAATAGCAGTATATTTGGAAATATTATTTGAAGCAGAACTAATACATACTCCCCTTGACACCATCAACTAACCATATGGATAATAAATCACCCAAGCTATGGAAACGAGATTCCGAGTGTGCCAACTAGCACCATCGACAAATCAAAAATAGACCAAGTCATCCATCAACACTTGCCAAAGAAGATAAAAAAAAGTGTTGATATCACAAAAATTCCCGACAAAATATGTACAAAAATATAAAATATACAAAGAAGCCATTTCTTGGCCATAACCTAAGAAAAATAATTCTTGAGGTAGAGCCCATTTCGGGGCTCCGCTAACTTGTTCCCTTCAAAATTGACTAATTCATAAGCCACTTTTCCTAAAACTCAGTTTACTATAAAGGGAACATACCACATAGACTAGAATCTACCTGCTCCCAAGGAATATTTATCTTGGTCATAGAAAAAGACAAGGTCTCTTTCAAAAAAGACCCGAGGACAGACAACTTTATCATATTGAGTTTTAACCCTTTTCTTATGGGCCTTGTTTATTATGGCGGCATCTCGATGCTACTCAATGAGATGTTCCAAATGAATGAGGTGCTCTTCAAGACTAGAGGTCTTTGGAAGAATCTCAACGGCTAGCTTAAGGGATGGAATTTCACATTCAATAAGAAAAATAGATTACAACCCATAAACTAACTAAAAAGGTGTAAAACCGGTGGCAGTATTTACCGAGGTTTGGTATGCCTAGAGAGCTGGGTACAACATGATGTGCTAATTGGAGAGATTTTTGTCAATTTTCCTTTGCAGGATCGTCTTGAGGGACTTATTCATGGATTTGACTTGCCCATTGGCCTGAGGATAATACGGAGACGAATGCTCCTGTCGGAAGCCTAACTTAAAAGCCAATTCAGTGATTAGTTGGCTCTAGAAATGAATGCTATGATCAGTGACAAGCTCTCTGGGGATAACAAAATGTGAAATAATCTGATTGAAGAGGAAAAATGTTGTTGTCTCACTATATTTTTTATAACTAGGCATGGCTTCAGCCCACTTTGTAAAGTAGTCTACGATCACTATAATGTAGTTGTGATTCGCAGCTGAAGGTGGATTAAAAATAGTAAAGTCAATGCCCCACTTTGTAAAAGGACCAACAGTGACAACAGGAAAAAGAGGAGCTGGATGCACATGCATCTTCCGAGTATAGACTTGATAAGGGTGGCAACGTTTGACCGCTTCAATACAATCTTTGAAAATCGAAGGCCAGAAGTAGTCGACATCCAAGATTTTCTGGGTTATTGCAAGCCTTGATAGATGACCACCACAAGCTCTATTGTGGCAATCATTGAGCACAAACTCTGTTTCCTCTAAAGTTAAACAACGCCTAAGGATTGAATCAACCCCTCGACGATATAATGTATCACCAATGATAACATAGTTCTTAGAAATTTGACATAACTTTCGACGTTCATCTTTGGAGGAAGCAGGAGGGAACATCGAAGTCTGGAGATATACGATGATATATCCATACTAGGAATCTTTTGAAGAGATGAGGAATAAATGTTCATCTGGTAAACTTTCCTCATAAACAATATCTTCTTCACAACAGCTTGGAAATTAATTCCATGAAAACCAATGACTTCTTAGACTTGGCTGACAAGATATCGAGATCAAATTCTTGTAAAATAACAATCCATAGATTGTATTTTCCCCCAATCACTCGCCTACTGAGGACAAATTGAAAAGGATTGACTTCTGCTAAGACGAATGTTTTGCGTAGTAGAATATAATGACGAAGCCACTGGATAGCATGGACAGCTACCAAGGCTAATTTCTCAATCGAAGAATAGTAGTTCAGGGCCTACCAAGCCTCGACTCAAGCAGTAAATCACATGCTCCATGGGAGCATCATCTTCCTGAACCAGAACCATACCTATGGTTGATTCTTCCACTGCAAGATATAAAAGGAAATCTCTACCATAATCCGCTGGTCTCAAAAGTGGGGCAAAGATTAACACCTACTTCAAGGCATCAAAAGATCGTTGCATAAAGTCGTCCCATAAAAATGGAACTCTTTTCTTCAGTAGATGCATAAATCCTTTAGTTATCTCAACATAGTTTGCTATAAACCGTCTCAAGAAATTTTCCTTTCCTTGGAGGCTTTGAAGTTGTCAGATGGAAGACAGGGGAGGCAACTGAACTATTGCCTCAACCTTGAAGGGTTCAACTCAAATCCCTTCAGTTGATACAATGAACCCTAACAACCGACCAGATGTAACCATGAAAATGCACTTATTCGGATTCAACCATATCTTGTAAAATCAACATCTCTCAAAAACTAACCAAAGGTGACTAGGATGATCGATTCTCTTTCGAGAACGAGTAGCTAAATCATCCAAGTATGCTTCGCTGACATGCTTGATGTTGTGGAAAGCATAAGACATGGCCCACTGAAACGTATCTCTAGCATTTTTAAGACCAAAAGGCATATTTTTGTATGCAAAGGTACCCCAAGGACAAATGAAAGTTTTCTTATGCTGGTCTTGTGGACGAATAGATATTTGATGATAACCAGAGAATCCGTCCATGAATGAGAAAATATCATTACCCACACATTCATCAACTATCTGATTGATAAATGGTGTGGGGTAGTTATCTTTTAGAAAATCTTTGTTCAAATCCCTAAATCCAACGCACACTCAAATCGTTCCTTGTTTTTTTATCAACTGGGACTGGATTAGAAACCCACTCTGTTAGAGGAATGGGGTATATGAAACCCGTATTGAGCAGCTTTTCTACTTCAGCTTTAATAGCTACTACTTTCCTAGGATTGACTGGCTAAAGCTTTTGATTAATTGGCTTGGCATTTTCATACGTCTTGATATCATGCTGAACAATGGATGGATCAATACCAGTCATTTCTTCATAAGACCAAGCGAATACATCTCGAAACTCTTTAAAGAGGTCGGTATAAATTTGAATCTCTTCAGGGAAACACTCAGCTTTGATGAAGACATTTTCTATCACATTAGAGTTCCTAGAGATGTTTATTGGTATGGTTTTTGAAATAACATACATATTACCTTCGGCACGTATGTGTGCGGGAGCCAAAGGGTTTGAAACCATACAAACATTTCTAGTAAGTAGATTGGAGAACCTGGATTCGACTTCCTACAATGGAGAAAGAAAATATGAACGATTATGTAAATCTTCCCACAGTTGATCTACACCCATCATTGCTTCTACAATTGCTTCCTCAAATGGTAAAACTGTATCTAAGCAATCCATAGTAGAAGTAGAGTCAAGCATCCAAGCTGGAGCCACATCACCATCTAACCCCTCCTCTGAAAAAGGAGTTGGATGGTTGTCTTCAGAGTTAATGATCGATTGATATCTAAGTTCTATTGTAGAAATGGGGAATGCCATTCTGCCATCTTTCCCTTCATCTAATGTGGTTGTAGGTGAAGGTAAGGTCCAAGGGTCTGAAAAATAACGAGTTCGAAAGAATTCTTTCTGTGAAGACTCCTTGGTGGATGAAATGGCATTGATTCTAGCTATAGGAGTGGGAAGATCAAATATACCCATCAATGAAGAGTACATCCCAACTCCTAAATTCTTGATAGGTTGGCGGGGGTTATCAACCAATCGAACCATAGAATCTGAAGTTGCTCGAGCGTCACCTAGAGAATAATCCAATTGATCAAATTTAACAATTCTCCCCTCATGAGGAAAATAGATGATGCAAAATAAATATGACACTATGGAATCAATTTCATAAATCCAATTCCTTCCTAAGAGGAGATTTTAATGCAGGTTATCATCAACAATTTCTACTTCGATATTAATGACCTTTCCTCCAAAACATATAGGAAAGGCCGGGATAATCCCATGTGGCATATGAGAATGTCCATCAAATGCTAGCAAGAGAGTGGGTGAAGGAATAACTGAAGGTGATCCAATGGCCTTCCAACATGACATAGACATTATGCATGTGGAAGCTCCCTCATCTATCACTGTTTCAAAAATATTAGTTTTCTGGCAAGTAGACTTTATTTGAAAACCATATGGTGAGGAAGTCTCTTTTTGACATTGAGCATATCAAAAGTGAGCACTAAAGAATTTTTTGGATCTACCGCCCCGATCGTTGAAAGTAAAGAACTTCATTGAGTAGGACATGACTGGAGTACCTATAAAGCATACATAGCACAAGGACTTTGAGCCAGATCTTCTACAATCGAGTAGTTCTCGGCTGCCCTAGCATTAGGGTAAATAGTCGCATGCTTGATGGAACCTTTTGGTATCTGAGGTATAGACTCAACAAAGGGTCACTCAATATGAAGTGGGTCCATTGTTTCGGGAACATATTTATTCTTAGATGTTTCAACTTCACCATAATCACGTGCTTGCATAGCCACATTGACATGAAAACTCATCATGAAAACATTCAAGGAATTGTCCCCTTCCTTGTTGCCCCCTGCAAAGGTATCAGGGTTTGAGTTCGCGCCAGCAAGAAACAACTGCCCTTTGGGGAAAGGGTTAGTTAAGACAGCTTGGGAGCTAGAAGACCATTGATGCACTAAAAAGCACTGAGCATCTTAAACTTTCAGGTAGAGATGAGTCAAATGATCTCCACTACATAACTTGCATGGAAATTTAACCTTTTTCTTAGAATCTTTTCTACCCTCACCAGCACCGTTGCCGAGCTTGTTTGCATTACCCTTCTCTTCTTGATTCTTCTTTTTACCTCTTCCATTCTTCTTCCCATCGGATCATTGATTTCCTTTGGGTTTAGGTGCCTAAACGGTGTTTATGGAAGAAGGTTGGGAAGGTGAAGGAGTAAACAGTGTAGCTTGGTTAGAAGTAGTTTGTAGAGACAACTGTTGCAATTGGTTCAAAAGGTTCACGGTATTTACATGAGTCGATCCAACTATACCATCAGCGTGAGGGCCTGGCTTTGGTTTGGCTACATCAACCATGGATCTAGGAGCATCAGGTAAGATTTCCTAAAGAGTCCCAGACTGAGAATATATCAGTTCTAATTGTTGGGTGTGAAAGATAGCCTACTCTTCCGAATAAACACCAGAAAGAGAAACATCCTTGGAGATCTCGGGTTGTAATGATTTTAGAAACCATTTGAGATGGAATTTTGATGGCATTTCAGCTTTGATGAGCCTTTTTCTCCGTCTCCATTCTTGGATATGATCTGAAAGGTAAGTAGCCGTGTCCTGATGAAAATTGGCCAGAAGCTTAGTTCTAGCTTCATAATGGATAGGCAACTGAAAATAGTTTAAGAAAATCTTAGCCAAATTGGCGAAAGAAGTAAAGGTGCCCCCTAGAAACTCTATATACCACTTAGCTGCATTCGCTGTTAAGGTGTGCTAAAATAATCTCAACCTGATCGAATCATCGATCAACGAGTTGGATGAGCACCATAAATGGAACATGGTTACATGGTCTCCCAGGTCTTCACCATTATTCGCTTCGAATTTTGGAATATCGGATAGAAGTTTGGTTGGAAATGGAGGCCAAGCTAGATTGTACCTAATTGGATCATTTGTCAACTTAGTTAGGTCTCACAGAATAAGCGTGGCCAGAAAAGGAAGTCATGGAGGACCTTGGGGATTCCACCTAGATTGGGTGGGGTTCCCAAAAGTCTGAAAAGAATGACCAGGATTTTGAAAGGCACTAGGTTGGCCGAAGTAACTTGTAGAACCTACTACACCAAATGGTGATACTTGTGGTCCAGTAAAATTCATAGTTTGACAAACTCTAGCCGAAAATCCTCTGTAACCGGTAAAGTTACCCCCTAACGAAGTATTGTAAGGAGCTGACAACCCCTGATAAGGGTTCCAAGCATTAGATAAGGTTGAAAACTTTGAAATGAAGTAACCGAGGAATACAACATGTTTCCTTATTGGCCAAAAAGTTGATTCCCAACTCCTATCCCACTAACTACAGGAATTTTCCAACTCTGAAATGGATTACTACCTTGACTTATAAAAGGAAAAGGCATAGACCCTATTATCAGATTGGAATGTGGTATATGACCACTTCCAAATGGGAAACCTTGAAAAGAAGCCAATCCAATCATCATGGATGCGGAGGAGGTTGATGGTACATTCAATGGAACTAAAGGAATACCTTGAGAGGGCATTCCAAAAGGGAAAATTCCAAAACTGGATGCATTAGCTTGAGAACTTCCACTCATCGATGGAATGAAAGTAGACCCAAATTAGGATGTGATGGGAGTGTTAGAAGGAATGGAAATAGTTCCTCCCCCTTGCATAGATATGGGAGTCTGGATACTCGCAACAGTCGTAGTGGACGCCATGCTTCCAGTAGTGGTCATCGAAGGGATAGATGTGTATGGACCTGGGCTCGAAAGCTTGTGAGTCAGAGTTCCAATGTATAACAATATGTTTGGATGATTAGGAGGGAGAGAAGAATTTGGAGCCGCAACCGACTCTGAAAGCTCTTCTACTTCAATACTATCTTCCAACTAGAAGAGTACTTGAGAAAGAACTAGTGTGTTCCTCTCTAACTCTGTAGTAGTACCAAGTCTATCTTGTAAACTAACGTCCCCAATCAGAGGATCAATCTCTTTTTTGGTGTTCAAGAAAGATGTTCACAAGATCGTGGGGTATTGGCCAGCAGAGTGGTGTGACCCCACAAGGCTTGATGTGGGAACAAGAAAAGGTGTTGAGAGCTCTGCTACACAGAATCATAAGGAAGTTGCTTAGGAGGCCACACGAACTCTCAATGCGTAGAGGAGAAAGGAAGCTAC